>OZ023232.1:15077552-15282552 GCA_964006365.1 Trididemnum miniatum | reverse complement strand
CGTAACCACGGAAACGGAAAGCGGAATACCTAAACATTGTTCAATTTTGTGAAAGTTTATATTTACGGGTTTTGGCCCACAGGTCACCACATATCAAAAAAGCAACGTGATTCCTAAAGCTTTTAAAATTACTGGGGCATCAGCCACACCCTAATATATATATATATACTCAATCTCCTGACAGCCATTGTTTCGACCTTTTTAGGTCTCATCAGAGGAGCTCCGAGTAGTCTGGGATGCAGACCCTCAAAATCAAATTTAAGGAACTTCAGAAATCTTTTGTTTGTGGTACCACAAAACAAAAAAACTCCGCCCCTGCCTCAAAGTGCTCAAATTGCTTAAGCGATGAGCTTTGCGCAATGCTACGACAGGGGGCCCCAGCTGAGAGTGCTCAACCAAGCCCAAAGCAAGGGAGCGTAGTACTCAATCGCATTAAGGGAGCGTAGCACCAGCGCTTCGCTATATATTATATATATATGTGTGTATACAAGATAAGACCTGAGCCATCCTGTTTCGGGATTACGTTCCTCATCGGTGATAACAATCAGGGAGGACCACACCGAAAACCACACAACAAAATTACTCAATCTGGCATTTGGGCATTCAATACAATGAAAAGAAAGATAGCACTTGCAAAAGAGAAAAAGAACAGACAAATGGAGTTAGCTAGATTAATTTCAAGAAAAACAAAGAAAACATCATAAAATAATATTGCTGCGGATAGAAATAGCAATCCACGACCGGTTTCGTTCTCATTAGAGCTCGTCATATGTGTATATATATATAGCTATATATGCTAATAAAACTGATGTCTGAATTTCGGAAAGAGCTCGATGTCCAAAAGGTCAGAGCAGTAGATAACAGAATTTATTCAACGCTAATTTACATACACTACACAGTGTTTCATGCCACACGCAAATGCGTGGCAATCTTCAGGTGTTAACTACGAAACAAAGAAAGAACGTTAAGTTATTCGCATAAGTACTTACAATTTTTTATTCCAATGGTAGGATCGGGATTAGCTCTATGATGTGAGGAATAGCGAAATAAAATTGCTTTTGCTAGTAACTGACAGACTGAAGTTAATTAATTGAGAAAAGTATTTTACTATAGCAATCATATAGGAAAGGTTTGTGACGTAATAAATGCGGTAAACTTAATTTATTAAAGAAAAAGAAAGAGTCGTGGAGACGGAAAAAGCATTTGGTTGGCATACAATTAAAGCAAATTAAAAAGAGTAAAGATGAATAAAATAATGACTTAACAATTGTACTCAAATAGAACCAAAGTAGCAGACAAAAAAATTAATAATAATAATTAAGTACACTATTTCAATCTGAATTTATTTCTGTGGCGACATTTATTTAGCATTTCATCTCTTGAGTTTAACAAATTTTGGTCCATGTGTTTGTTGATCAGCAGTTTCTCCGTCAGGCACAGATTGCAGCGTTTGCCTTTACAGAAGTTGGGGGAGACCTGGGCGATGATAGACCATGAAATCTTAAATTCTCTGTTGTTGTCCTTTAAGTTCCAAATGTGTTTTGAAAGTTCTGTTTTTGTAGAATAGATTTTCTTGTTGAATGAGAGTTTGTGATTACTAAAGCGAGTTTTAAATGCAGTTTCACAGCATCCAATGTAGGATTTAGTGTCATTTTCCGTCTCTACTACCGCTTTGTATACAAGACATTTCTTTAAGCAATTGCCATCCATTGGGCATTGATCCTTTTTTCTGCAGTTGCAAGATTTTGATGGTGTAGATTTGATCTTGTTGGAATCACTCAATAAAATTGCTTTGTTGTGATTTTTGATGATGGCTTCCATGTTTTGCATGCAACTGTAACTGATTTTCAAGTTATTTCTGTTAAAAATTTTGTGATATTTGTGACCAGGAGGGAAATGCTTTGTGACCAAATTCAGAAAAAATTTTCCAATATTACTTTCAACGCTTGAATTGAATGGGGGATTGAACCATGTGACATTGCGTTGGCGGTTTCGTTTTTTTCCATCGTTGGGGGTGTAGTGTAAATATCCTTTAAAACCGCTACTTTCCAAAGCCCTTTCATAACTTGGTTTAACCTTGTTGAATTCATCTTTATTGCACGATAATGAAGACACTCTTTTTTGGATCATTTCTGGAATTTGCGTTAAAATAGAAGGGGGTGATTTGAGCTGTTATGAATGTAGAGAGGGTCGTTGCTTGGTTTGCGGAAAGGTTTGTAAATGTTCCTATCAAGATCTAACGCAATATCCAAAAAATCCGTTCTGGAAAGATTGGTGTTGGAAGTGATTTTAAGATCACATTTATTGAAAACCTTTATTAACTTTTTTCTACATTTTTCGCTTTCTGGGCCCGACAGATTTTTCAGATAACCAAGACCATCATCTCTATATAATGCAAAACAGTCAGAGCCAAATTCTTTTTCGAGTAGATCCAAAACGTATAAACCAACCAATTCACAAATCTCTGCACCATCATAACTACCCATTGCCACGTCAAAATCAGGTTCATCTTTTTTGATCCAAATATTACCAGATTCAAAGAGAAATGATTTTCTACAGTGTAATATAACATCAATCACTTTTTGCGGAACATATGTTATAGATTTGGCAAATTCAATAGCTGCCAAAAGTAGGTTCTTGGATGTAGAAGGATAAAACTCTACAATGTCAAATTTGATAAATTTGCACTTTTTCTTGTCCGGGATATCATTAAACCAGCTTATTACAGACTGAGTGTCTCGCCATTGGTTTAAGCATGATTTTTTTCTGATCGCGTTGTTGATGCTGTCCGACATTTTTTTGCTTACTAAACCGACATCTGACTTAGCAGGATTGATAAGGATTGATTTTATCACGTTAAAAGATCATAAAGATGATTTTGTAAGTAACCCCAATGCAGACTTATCAATCATGCTAAGACAATGTCACATGGTTCAATCCCCCATTCAATTCAAGCGTTGAAAGTAATATTGGAAAATTTTTTCTGAATTTGGTCACAAAGCATTTCCCTCCTGGTCACAAATATCACAAAATTTTTAACAGAAATAACTTGAAAATCAGTTACAGTTGCATGCAAAACATGGAAGCCATCATCAAAAATCACAACAAAGCAATTTTATTGAGTGATTCCAACAAGATCAAATCTACACCATCAAAATCTTGCAACTGCAGAAAAAAGGATCAATGCCCAATGGATGGCAATTGCTTAAAGAAATGTCTTGTATACAAAGCGGTAGTAGAGACGGAAAATGACACTAAATCCTACATTGGATGCTGTGAAACTGCATTTAAAACTCGCTTTAGTAATCACAAACTCTCATTCAACAAGAAAATCTATTCTACAAAAACAGAACTTTCAAAACACATTTGGAACTTAAAGGACAACAACAGAGAATTTAAGATTTCATGGTCTATCATCGCCCAGGTCTCCCCCAACTTCTGTAAAGGCAAACGCTGCAATCTGTGCCTGACGGAGAAACTGCTGATCAACAAACACATGGACCAAAATTTGTTAAACTCAAGAGATGAAATGCTAAATAAATGTCGCCACAGAAATAAATTCAGATTGAAATAGTGTACTTAATTATTATTATTAATTTTTTTGTCTGCTACTTTGGTTCTATTTGAGTACAATTGTTAAGTCATTATTTTATTCATCTTTACTCTTTTTAATTTGCTTTAATTGTATGCCAACCAAATGCTTTTTCCGTCTCCACGACTCTTTCTTTTTCTTTAATAAATTAAGTTTACCGCATTTATTACGTCACAAACCTTTCCTATATGATTGCTATAGTAAAATACTTTTCTCAATTAATTAACTTCAGTCTGTCAGTTACTAGCAAAAGCAATTTTATTTCGCTATTCCTCACATCATAGAGCTAATCCCGATCCTACCATTGGAATAAAAAATTGTAAGTACTTATGCGAATAACTTAACGTTCTTTCTTTGTTTCGTAGTTAACACCTGAAGATTGCCACGCATTTGCGTGTGGCATGAAACACTGTGTAGTGTATGTAAATTAGCGTTGAATAAATTCATTTATAGCTATATATGTGTATATATACATGTATATACATCTTTTTTTTAATGCAATAAAACAACTGCAGTTTAAGCTTCCATTTATATACATTTTAAAATTCTGTGGTTGCCTCATTGTCTTTCCTGTGATCTGCGTAAGAGTTTTTATGAAAATGACCCGGTAAATTAATCATCGAGTATGTTGGGGGCTGTTTGACTTGAACACCGATGTACTTTCGGTCACTTCGCAGTCTCATGCACAATTGTTATGTTTTACTATTTGTTTGTTTATTTTCGTTATTTCAGCGCAAATAAATCTGTTCCATTCTGTTCTAATAAGCTATGCACAGCACTAAATTTTGTAAAAACTACAGTATGTTCCCCTTCGATAATTTGTGACTTCAGCTCAAATAAAGAGAAAATGAGTTCCTGTGCGCAGCAATCACAATTAGGTTTTAGATGTTTCGGTAAAATTACCTTGACAGTTGTCCAAACAACATTAAAATTATGATTATGGTGACTTTCCAGGAAGTCCGAACCCCAAGACTAATTCATGGCTCGGGCAATTTTGGGTTTACCCGTGAAACTTTAATTGAAACTAAACTTTTAAAAATTAGCGAATTAAAATGAGCGTTTACCACTCGACAGTTTCGATAATTTTTTGTTCCTCGATTACGTATTTCGCTAAGTTTCTGCTAATTTTTGCCCCCTATGCTTTTTTTGGTAATGTCCCTGCATCATATTTTCCATAACAAGTAAAGAAGCTGCATTTTTAAGCTTTGCCATTAAAATATAATACGCAACTACATGTTTAAGATGTAATACACAAGATTAGCGTCTACATTAAAATATAATACACAAACGAAGTGACTATAGCCTATTACTGTATTTTTTCGATGAATAGAAGATTTTGTATGCTGCGATTGTAAGCCGCGGTCGTTCTTATCGTGACCAGATTTTTGATTTATTTTTTATCAAAAGGAGAGGCTGCTTAATTCGTTCTTACATTATCTTAACAGCCACCGTGCACCCTATGTTTTCATCATTATTGTGTTCTTGCAAAAGATGCGGATCCAGAGGCATTTTAGGGGGAGAGGTTTAGAATCAAAAAAATTCTTATCTTGCAGTTTTGTACGTCAAGAAATGTCTAAACACTGATATATTTGCACTTTTAACTAGAAATACGGGAAAGCTTGAACCCCCAAAGTCTACCCCTTGAATCCGCCAGTGAGTAAGCAACAGTCAACATACAGGTAGTGAGTTATATGGAACAACGTGGCAACGGTTGATCAGTCAACACCGAGTTTTATTCGCTTGTACGGTATATTGGTATTGATGTATTTTATGAGAGACTGCAGCTGCAGATGATTGATGCATCTCCGTTACTACCGGCATCTTCTTGAGCACAAACTTAAAAATTGTTTGAGCGACAACGCCTCTTGCTCTTCCTGGCTACGTCAACGGCAGTTACTATAGAACTTACGAGTACGCCTGTGCTGGAGTACAGCAATGCAGAGACACTAGTGCACTGCCAGGATGTGAAGGTTGGGTTAAATGCATTAGCACCCAGCTGGATGTTGCTTCTCACTTGAAAACGTTTAAAAACTTGAAAAGAAAGCAGTTCAATTTAGGCAAAAAAAAAAACATTATTTGCTACTAAATCGCAAAAATAGCTTTTACAAGTAATCAAAGTTGTAGGCCTACATGTGCGAACCATCTGGCGCAATATTGCGTCTTCTTGTCTTGTGTTGCAAGATGCAAAAAGCTGCTTTGCCAAGTGTTGTAAGTACGTGTTTTATCGCTTTGTCTTGCGCTTTAAGTCAATGTTTCGGTGGAAATCACATACTATGCATAAATATTTGCGGAATAGGCTACGCATTTAAACAACAAACTACTGTAGTACGATAACATCACGTTAACGATTTTAAAGAGGAATGGCAATTCTCAATATAATTTTGCGTAGTGACCATGTCACTGTCTTTCACATTTAATGATATGTTTTGATAGATCACAAGTGCTTTGTTGTGGTGAGTTAGAGCCTCGTTGTAACGATGTAGAGTGAACAAGCAAACACCAACAGCATTTAGAGTTCTTGCTAAAAAGTAATCGTTTTTCTGATTTGGTGAAATCTCTTGGTAGATTTGCAGCGATATGTTGTGATGCTTTAGAGCTGCAACTTGCTGATCCAAACAAGACAGACTGGTGCCGATACAGTAGTGTGTTCTAGCAACATCTTGATCCATCTGATCAATAGCTGCAATATTTTTATAAATTTGAAGAGCTCTTCTGCTGTAACCTAAAGCGTCATCATAGCGATGCAAACGGCGAAGACAGTAAGCTATATCTTCCAAAGTCAAAGCAACAGTGTGGTCTTTTTGTTCGTTTAAAGAACAGTTCAGACAGATGTGCAGAGCTTTGTTGTAATGATTGAGAGCATCATCATACCGATGTACATTAGAAAAATAACTGGCAATCCTGCTGAACGTTCTCGCGATGTCACGATCTTTTGCTTCATCCACTGACACATTTTTATAAATTTCAAGAGCTCTTTCATAGTAATTCAGCACAGCATCGTCTTGTCTATGTAATGAAGACAGACAACTACCAATAGTATTCAACATTCGAGCGACATCACGATCTTGTTTTACATCTGCAGATGCATTTTGAATGATTTGAAGAGATTTTTCATGGAAATGTAATGCTTCTTCGTTTTCGTTTAAGTTACACAAGCAGTGGCCAATGCAACTTAGTGTTCGTGCAATATCATGATCTTTACTTTCATTTTTCGAGCGTTTTTGATAAACTTGGAGCGATCTTTTGAAAAAGGTCAGCGCTTCGCTACTTCGACGTAATTTGAAAAAACTGCTCCCAATGTTGAATAACGTCCATGCAGATTCGATTTCACTTTGGGTTCCACATAATGCATTTTGAAAGATTTTAAGCGAATCCTGGTAATAAGTGATTGCTTTCTCTTGTTGGTATAAATTAGATAAACAATAGCCAATAGTGTTTAATGTAGCAGCAACATCTCGGTCCTTTTGCTCATCAACTGAAATGGCTTTATATAGTTGAAGTGACTTTTGATAGTGAGGCAAAGCGTCATCATAGTACTTCAAACTTGCCAAGCAATCTCCAATGTGCGTTGCAGTTTGAGCCATTCTTTTCTTCGCGTCTCGACTTTCCGGTTTCTTTTCGTAAAAGTACATTAAATGTTGAAAAAATTCTGCTGCATCACCTTGCAAGTTTGTGTCACGTAATTTTTTTGCAAGAGATTCGATATGATTTTCGTCAACCAAATTCACAGCCAGTTTCTTAGAATCACTGAATACAAATGAGGTTTGATTTTCTAGTCGTTTGAGGCACGATTCAAACTCAAACAAGTCCATATTCCATGAAAGCATAAAGTCACCCAAATCTTTACCCAAAAGTAATTCCGTTGTATCAAGGGCAAGATACACTGCTAAATTCACCAAAGCTGGGTTGGAATAAAAATGAAAATTGGTAAATTTCAGTTTTTTCGCAACTTCACACTGCAAGCAGTACGTGATTTGGAAATAGTTGATTGTGCTAGCTGGTCCAACAATGCTTAGGAACGCTTCCATAGATTTGCCATGCTCTCCTGTCACTAAGTTTACGTTGTCACGCTGTGATTTGCTTGACATATAGGTTCTGATCCTAATTTCGCACGCAACTGATACTGCGTACGACAACTTGTGTTTTGTTTTACTTGTTATGACTTGCTTGTGTGCCATTTCCTCAATGATATCAAAGCAAGAATTGGCAGCAATGTTGTTGATTTTTCCTAATGCTGAAACGAACAAAGTTGAACTTCGGTACATTACTTGTTTAATGTTGATTGAATTAAATGATTTTAATGACGAAATACGGAATCTGGCCGAAAATTGGTTTAGGTCCTCTTTGACTTCTCTCTTTGTGTCTTCCATATTTTCGTTTTGCGATTTTTGGTCTCTGAATTTTTGCACTCCGTCTACAAACTGTTGATAAAGTTCTTGATTTCCAAAAACAAAACAGGTTTTTGTCAGTATATCACTCAAATGATAACCATTCTTCAAATTTTCCTCGGAACTGAGATATTTTAACATTTCAGTAACGGGTTTGATGAGTTCAGTGCGCCATGGTTTATTTTTGGTAGATTTCTGTCTTCCCATTGGAAACTTGCATGCATGAGGCATCATTCCATCGAAAGACACTCCTCGGGGTGTGTATGCATCAAAAAACCAATCGCCTCCTTTTACTTCCGTATTATTCAGACTTTCAATGTTCAAACTTGGGATAATGGTTTCCTGTAGATTGAGTATGATGACATGAAAAATGACCGAATGCCATCGAAAAAACTCCGCATCCAATTCTAAATCAGTTTCGAGATCTTCCAAAAGTAATATGTGCTCAAAATCTGAATAAGGGGTTATCTCTTTTCTAGCCAAAGAACCCATTCCAGCCACACAGTACTTGCATGGAGGTTTTCCCATGACGCTTTCACAGTATTCGCTTAAACTTGCCATGATGTTTGTGTATTTGTTAGCGACTGATTCATTGATGAACTTTATAATGAAAGTTTTGTTTTCTTGTAATTTAATCAGTTGTTGACTTTCAACATCTGTAGGTATTTTGACTGCTTGGGGGCTTTTTAACATTTCACAAACTTCATCTCTCAATTGATCTAGCAATACTTTAGCTTCTTCCGCTTTGCCAATCAAATCAACATTCGGCTTTGCCGCTTTAGATAAACTCAATATGTGCTGGCAAGCTTCAGAAAGATCCGACCGAACTTCCAACACATTTACTGGTTTCCTGAAGAGAGCAGCGTTGAGCAATCCTACGCATTGTATCAAAGATATTTTATCTGGACTTCGTTTTTTGTATTCTAGTCCCAGTTGATGAATAAGCTGTGCAGATTTGCCAAGATCGATTTCTCTACCCGATGCATCGCAGCTATCTCGTAATTGTTCAGCGAGTTTGAGTTCTTCGTTTGATTCTTCCATCATTTATGGCAAATCATAGTAACGCTAAATTTTTGCTAGACAGTTTACATATTATGCGAAAATGCAGGCACTGCCGATTTTACATATCAAAAACATTTCATCTTTAGGATGATCAATTTCTTTTACTTGGCTGCCTTGAAACTAATATCTTGTTGAAACTCCGAGGTGCTGCGTAAATAGACTTTTCTTCCAAACTCTTTGTTTAGCACAATATTCTGTACGGTGCAACTACTAACTAACTTTTCACACACATGTAAGTACTGTACATTGCTATGAAATTTTGTGTCTGAAAACAATTTTCTGCGATCAGCAAACAGCTTTCATACTTTCAACTGAACAGGAAGGCATTGGAGTTAAAAGAAAGCCAAAAAATAACGTGAAAATAGATTTCCGTCCGGGCAGCATGCAATTGCAAACGAAAGTCTTAAGGCAAAATTTTATAACTACATATGTTGAAGCAGCATATGGTTCTGGGTAAAGCGTTAATTAAAGAAGCAAAGCCGTATGGAATAGCTCAGCGGTACCATGCATGATTTGAACATCCTGTGTAATGGATTCAGCTTGAGTCTGAAGACAATCACTTTAGTAGAGTCATATTTGAAAAGACTTAACGTTTATAAAAATTGGCGGCACACTGGCAGTAAAAGCGCCAGCTACCTCTCTCTGTACACCGTTGAGAAATCGGTTCGACCGGAAAACTGGTACATGAAACACTACCGAACATCATCAAGCTAAATAAGGTGCTTTAGTGGACCACTAGAGTTTATATCGCAACTGCTAAATCTTTGCAAACTTCTAATTTAGTTTTTAACGTTGCCATGATTTGTATACGACGCGCAAACAAATCACGAGCCACACATATCTAGGCCTACAGCTTGTTGGCAATTTGATTGGTTATAACTGGCAATCAGTGCTAAACTAATTATCCATTACACTTTTGCATTTTAATCTTCTTTAATTTTCCATTGTAATTGGTATCACTAGTTCTCATCACGCTATTAGCTTTTTTTCAAGTAAACTAAGCAACAGCATGTTTTGACGCTGATGAGCGCTTCCGGTTGCTGCCTCATTAATGAAAGTTCTATTTTGACAACAAATATTACGGTTTGTGCACGTTTGGTCAGGCGATCGCAAAGGATGTAGTAGGCCTACAGGGCACGTTTTAAACATCGTTTTGTTTTCTCATTGTTTATCCTGGGCTCTTGTATGCGCAAGGTCTTTCAATTCTGAAACGGTTGTATGAATTAAAACTTTTTCGCTCACTGCTGGCAAAAATTCTACAAAGTGCAGTAATACTTCATGAAATAACTAAAGCTTTGGTTTCAGCGAACTTCTTCCTTAAAAGGCATTATTGTTCTGCTTTATCTATCTCCTACGCTTTCGGCACAAGCTTCCAAAAATGTAGGATGATGCAACGTTGCTTTCGTGTTCGTTTTTCTATTATACTGTATATCGATATACAACATAATGCATGTTTTTCAGATTGTCGAGAAAACCTGAGGAAGAAAAAGCAATTGCTTGGGCCACCAACTAAGTGTCTCGGTTGAGCAAGCTTACAGTTGCTATTGGAGCTTATTATCGTTCCAGCGTACTAGAAATGGCGGCTGTGGGTCCAGCAAACTCGTGGGCTGTGACTTGTTTCAGCGTGTCATGCCAGTATAAAAATACGGCAGAGGATTTGTTTTTGGGTACTTGCTCTTGCATGCTTTGTACAAACGCTTGAGTGCTAGTTTATAATCTAAGTCGAATGAATGATTACTGAAGTGGAGATGAAAAGGACATTTCACCAAAGTTGGCATCACCTTAAAGACTTCATGAGAACGAAAGTCTGCGCTCCACTTTTACGGATCTTCTTCCGTATCTTTACAGAGCTGAGCCGTTTAAATTCACTTTCTTAACGATCAATTTTTTTACTTGATACAAAGTCGCTGGTCAACATTATAACTCATTTCATGGCATTGTATATTACTGCACAGTAAAAATTGTAAATGCTCAAATAGTGTGACCTCGAAGACATGTTAACAATATTTTGCGTCTGACGCATTTTCTAAGTAAGTTAAAGTTTGCGTTTAAATGTAGGAGCAGTAGATAACAGTTTCTAAGATGATAAATATTCTTCAGAATACATCAAATAGGCCTATAAGACAAAAATAGAATAAAGAGAACTGAGAATAGGGCTATTATCAAACAATCAAATATTTGATTATTTGAAACTTTAAATTGGTTGAAAAATTATCAAATAATTTTCTGCCGAATTTCCAACAATCAAACAATTTTATTCACTTGGAATTTACAACTTTAAGACGTCAAAACATGTGTTGTGATGCAGGCATGAGCAAAGAACATAACAACACCACTTGTGTGAGTGTGCATTAGGGTGGAGCGTTTTTGAACTTTTTTTTTTTTAATTTCTAAGGGGTAGTTATGAAAAGATGTTACACCAACAGAAACTCACCCTTGCAAAATTTGAGGCCTCAACTCAGTCAACTTTAGATCCATCAAGTGGCTCAAAAATTGAAAAATGGGGGAAAAAGTCCTATTTTTAAAGTTTCATAAAAATATTTTTAAATAGAAAAATTTTATTTGGGTAGATGTAAAAACATCGCAATATAGTTACAGCAACTGTTACAAAAATTTAAAAGTTGTTAGACAAGGTCTTTAGCTCCATCAAAGCTCTCAAATCCAAGCGTTTTTTTCGGAAAATTTAGCCATTTTAATTAGAATGGGAAGCGTACGCTTCATAATGCGTGCAGGCATTATGGCTCGTCTTTCGCGTAAATGAAGCTCTGATAATTTTTTTCTTGATAGTAATAAAAAAAAGCACTTAAACTTTACACATAGCCTACCATGTTTTATAGAATATAACTCAAGCAGTTGAAGGAAGTGAACTAAATTATTTACAACATCATGGTAGATTAATACAGTATTGCTATTAAAACAATTTTCCAGTGTCCACCACTCTCGCAACTTAGAACAAAAACACAACAACGGTTGTGAGAAACAATATAGTCAGGCAACAGTCTAGCATAAAATGTTAAATAGCTTCAAAGAGCTGCTTGAAATTGATATTTTGTTTCAAAACTTGCAATAATTTTTTGACTTTGTAAGGCTGCTTTAATGTAACCGTCTCTGCTTTTTTGGCCACAAACTTTGCTGGATATACGGTTGTAACTAGCTTTATCATTTTTTCGACGGCTTGAGTGTGACATGGGTTAAATTGCTTTAGACACTCTCGCTTCAGTCGCTGCAGATTGCTTTAGACACTCTCGCTTCGCTCGCAGCGGTAAGTCTCTCATGTTCACTGCTTCCCTTATGAAAAGCACAAAGCTTCAACAATCCTTCTTGTATTAGAGGGTTAAAATATGGAACTCAATTTCGCACAACATCAAAACCTCCTCTTTTTCTACTTTCAAAAACAACGGTAAAATCATTTATTAAACGACGGCAAATGAAAATTCACGATGTATGATGTCGCAACAAGTTTCTCCTAACATTCACACGTACCGATATTCCAATATACCTGACGCTCATATGCGAGCGACAAGGTCCATATAGCGGGGGCTGTTGACTAAATGACCGTAACAGGTCCCTTCCAGTCTTCGGTTGTTTTTTTCAATAATTTGATGTGTGTCACATTTGCGAGTGTTACTATGTTATGATCTTCAAGCGACAAACAAACTGAACTGAAGTGGTGAAGATCTCAGAATTAAGCGGAAAAATTAAAATACAATTTATCTTAAAACTTGTTCAAAAAGCACTAAAATGGCCGTCACAAAATGCGATTTTTCAAAAATTTTCCGGGAGAACATGCCCCCGGACCACCCTAAAACCGTTACTGTTCTTCATTTCGCTTCAAACTAACTCAGCCGGAAAAATCCAAGCTTAAAAAATGTCAAACTTTGGGGCCCTCCCCCTAAAAAAATTCTGATTGCGTCCCTGACATGAAAGCATTTTTGTAAATAGCTTATTTTCGCCCTTTTTAAAGATCCAAACGTCTGTGTTAACATTCATTAACATTCAAGCTGAATCAAAACGGCATATGAGAGCCACAAGGCTTCGAAAAAATGATAAAGCTAGTTACAACCGCATCCAGCAAAGTTTGTGGCCAAAAAAGCAGAGACGGTTACATTAAAGCAGCCTTACATAGTCGAAAAATGATCGCATGTTTTGAAGCAAAATATCAGTTTCAAGCAGCTCTTTGAAGCTATTTAACATTTTATGCTACACCAGGGATGTCCAACTTTTTAATTAAATGGGCCACATTGCAAACTAAAATATTTGACTGGGCCGCAAAACCACCAAAATGTCTTAATGCAGCGAAAAAATTAGGCTACTTAAACCGCAATTCGCAGTGTTTTCAGCTCGAAGAAAGAACACCTCGCTCGTTTTGTAGAAAACAAAAGATTGCTGTAGTAATCAGAAGCGCACCCTGATTTTGATATAGGAATAGGGGCACAACTGAGGGTCTGGGGACGCAGCCACCAGTCGCCCAAAGAATTTTTGCAATTTTCACACAAAAACACTCATTGTAGCACAATTTCTTATCGAAAGAGGACATACCGGTACTTGTACGCGAGTGCGGTTACCATAGGCAATAGGCTACAGAATACAAAAATAAATCAGTAGCAGATGCTTGATGTCTGAGAGCAGAAGTTTGATTAAAATAAATGAAAGGAGGTTGCAACCATTATTATTTTGAGTAATTGTGAACCAGAAGTTAGATTTTAGCAGCGTATTACCAATTTCTTGAACGCCAGAGACAAGGGGGAGAGGCATGACGCGGTGGCCCCCCTGCGTGAGTCTATGATAGTAATTCAAAAATTAACGCTGAAACAGCTAAAATTTTACGACCTTTAACGCCCAGCGTCGATTTTTTGAAAATTGATGGCGCATCAGCGAGCGTCAACGAAGAGTTGAAGTCGTCAATTGACATCGTCAAGTTAGCGGCGTCCACGCATACCACTGCTAATAACTATATCAAAAATGTTAATTCAGTTTTAGAAAGATGGCCTTCGCTTAAAAGCATGACGACCGCTAATCCGCTATAGCCCGCCCCCGTCTAAAACATGAAAATGATTTTTATGAACAAACGGCGCGTTTTTTAAAGATTTCTACTGATTTGTTCTCTAATACTACGCTCGAATAATTTTAAGATCGAAAATTTACGCCTATTTATACTCTAAATTTAAGTTAAGAACGTTCTGTAACATTCTTAAAAAGAAATAAAAAGAGAAATCATATGACATGCAAACATTCACACCAAACTATGGTACATACAATTGTGACGTCACAAGCACAAATTTTGACCCAGTGAAATTACGTAATGGAGAAATCTGTCCAGAATATTCACAAAAAAATACGTCAGTAGACAATTATGACTTCATCATGCAACCTTACGAAACAATCCCAGGAATAATACTTCGGAAAACAACGCATCGGTCTAGAACCTTCTACAGTACACAAAGCATTTAAAACAAAAACATATTAAAAAGTTATATCGTTACACTCCCCCCTTGTTAAGAATATTATCCAACGGAAAATATAATACGCACAAAAAAGCGATATCACTTATTTGCAAAAATACTTCACATAACAAATTTCAAAACACGGCACAAATTAACAATTATTAGAATCAACCACTAAGCAGCTTAAATAGTCCGCTACAACATTGTCTTTGCCAGGAATGTCCTTCACGGTATAGACGTACTCTTGTAGGGCCAATGCCCATCGCATAATTCGATCTTTTCGAAATTTGGCGTCGTTTAGAAAAGTGAGGGGTTGATGGTCAGTCTGTAAAACGAATGGCTTACCGGCCAGATACAGACGAAATTTCGATACTCCCCACACAATGGCCAAACACTCCTTCTCGATGGTGGAATACTTCCGCTCTGCAGATGTCAGCTTCTTGCTTCCGTACGCGATTGGAAAGAATCTTCCTTCGTGTTCCTGCATAAACGCAGCCCCAAGTCCACAGTTTGATGCATCGGTACGCAAAATAAAAGTCTTGTTGTGATCTTGCAGACGCAGAATGGGCCTACGCACGAGGCTTTCGCGTAGGGCCACAAATGCCTTTTCTTGAGCCTCTTCCCATCTCACACTTTCCAGCAGTCCCTTTTTTGTCAAGTCATTTAGTGGCGCCGCAATCACCGCGAATGATGGTATGTGGTCGCGGTAGTAGTTGGCAAGACCCAAGAACGATTGAACCTCCTTTTTTGTTGTGGTTCTCTTCGCACCGCGTATCTTCTCCAAGTTCTCCTCGTTGACGGAAATGCAATTTTCTCCGATGGAATGTCCTAAAAACTCGACAGATTTCGAGCCAAATACGCACTTGGTAGGTCGAATAACTAAGCCTGCTTGTTTTAGTTTTTCCAAAAGTTTATCAAGCACCTGCAGGCGAGTAGCCCAGTCCTTTGTGTAGACAATCAGGGGTGGCATTACAGAATTTATCTCGCTCGACATTTTTCCGACTTGTGTTTGCGAGGCAACAACGATCGAGAGGCTCAACAACGAAAACGGTATATTACCTCTCGCCAAACATGCACTCGGAACCCCTCGCTAATGACGTTCGGACGCATTTAACGAGCGTTTGCGTTAGATCTTCGCGGGGTTGGCTTACCATGTGATTGTGACGTCATAAATTATAACTTATGATATCAATATTTATAATCAATAATTAATAATCAAAATTATTGATTACCGCATAAACAGTTTAAATGAATGAATGCGTTGCTAGATCAACTACTGTGCTGTACGATTGGCAAGTCGTGTATGAAATGCTGAGTAATGAGAAATAAAAGTATGTACGTGCGATGAACGCAAGGAACTTAACATTTTCTTCATAGGTACGGAAAAGCAACCTACTGTAAATAAGCTAATGTGCTTGGATTTTTTTGACTCAGATTAATGCTTAAAATCTGGCGCATGCTAAGATTTTATGTACACAGGAAACAGGTAAATGCCTAAATCAGGGTGGTCCAAGGTTGCCAGCGTTTGAGACCACAATATTATTCTAGTGTTGTTACCGGGCCACGTTAGTGCTAAGCATAGGACCTAATTATCGTTAAAAAGTAAGGTTGGCAATAACCTTACCAGCTAACTAGCCCGTACGCCAAAAATAACTACAATTTTGGACTGTCGTGGTGGGCTACCGGTCCAAAAACACAAGCCGCATATTAAACGAAAAGAAAACTTTGCTAAGCCACATGACTACTGCGCCTCACAGTTCAGCGCAAGAAAACGGCGTGGCTGAGTTTGTGTTAGGTCGGCATCATCATGAAGTGTCTTAGAGATGCCATAAGACCGCACCGGCGTAAATCCTTCTCACCGCCGCTGTGCCACGTGCCATGTAATAATACACTAGTTTGCCACTGCAGCCGAGAGGAAGAAAGTTCGCAAAGTCGGAGAGAACAGGCGAAGGTTACTAGCAAATAGGACACGGGCCACAATAAATGATCCCGCGGGCCACATGTAGCCCGTGGGCCTGGGTTTGGACCAGCCTGGCCTAAATGGTTACCGGTAACAGATTTTTTTACCACAACTGGTTCGCTTAAATTTGTCATAGCTTTTCGGCAATGTTGTAAAAATTGAATTAAGTTTTGCCAAATAAATGCACGATTTAGTTTACGTCAGCAGGTAAAAACAATGTAAAGATGGGTTTTTTATAGTCATGCCGCCATGCCCAGTCAGTTTCGACTGGCATGCTTCAACGCCAGGGCTGCGAACTCGATCGATTTTTAGCCGAGTTCGAGTTCAAGAGATATTTGCAAGTCCGAGTTCAAGTTCGAGTTCTGAGAATTTTATTTTTCTAGTTCGAGTTCGGCAAAAATGACCAAGTTCGAGTTCGCAGCCCTGGACTTTATAGGTCGCAGTAGCATGAACAATAAACGTCATGCAGCTTTTCTTTTGGTAAAATCACAACTTCAATTTACACGGACTGTGACTACTTAAACAACAAACTATATTTCGTGGTGATCTTTTATTTCTTTTCAACGATTTAAATATCTTTCTAATGAACTCGAACAGTTTTATGCGAGTTCAAGTTCGAGTTCAGAAAAAATATTTTTTCAAGTTCGAGTTCGGCAAAATGATCGAGTTCTTTCGAGTTCAAGTTCGAGTTCGCAGCCCTGCTTAACGCCAACTCGTTTTGCTGCATTTTGGTATTCTGTACCAATATTTATTTGCTTTTAGTGTTCGAGTGTATTTTTAATCTTTCAGCTGACGGGAAGAAAACTTGAATTGATTGATTGATTCTTAAGAAAACTACTAATTATCATTTAGCAAAAGCTTCGGTCGGTGTGAAGTTTGAAGACTTCCATAAACAAGCTTTTTGAATCTTTCAGCTGACGGGAAGAAAACTTGAATTGATTGATTGATTCTTAAGAAAACTACTAATTACCATTTAGCAAAAGCTTCGGTCGGTGTGAAGTTTGAAGACTTCCATAAACAAGCTTTTTGAAAGAAGTTAAAACTTGTTATTGAACTATCATGTTTTTGCCCTAATTTTTAGCTTCAAGTAATTTTTTGCCAAACTAAGCTAAGCTTATCACCGCTTCTGTTTAATTTGTATTTTTTGAAAACCGGTACTTTTTCATCACAAGATGTGGTAAAAGAATCTGTTCCCCTCTTTTGATTCTTTTTTTTCGCAACTGTTTTATCGTCCTACGCCAAAAATACCGCCATTATGTAAGAATTTAGCAAAACTTTCCAACTCGAACGCTTAGCGAGTGCTTTTCAGCTCTCGCTAGGTTAGCGAGGAATCCGAGACTAATTGGAAGCCGAGAAGAAGATTGTAATAGCCAATTTAACGGAACGAGGATGTATGACGTTTTCAGCTCGCTCGGCTTAGTTGAGATCACTTTGTAATACGGCCCCAGATCGTTCATATATCACACGACATTGTCCATGTCTTGAAGCAGCTTCCTCATGCCACGAACCAACGTTACTCCAGAGTTCTTCATTCCAAACGGCATACGCAGGAACTCATAACAGCCATCCGGGAACACGAACGCGGTCTTGTGTATATCCTCCTCAGCGACTGGTATTTGCCAGTATCCTTTACTCAGATCTATTGTCGAATAATATTGACACTTTTCTAACTTTCCAAACAAGTTCTCGGCCGTAGTCATTGGCGCTGGATCGGCAACCGTAACTAGGTTGAGCTTTTGATAGTCGACGCACATCCTGTTAGAACCATCTTTCTTCTTGACAACAACCAGCGGAGAAGCATAGGGCGAGCTTGATTCCTTCACGATTCCGGTATCCATCATGTTCTTTAACTCCTTCCGAATCTCACCTCTCTTGGCATAAAGCAAAGGATAAGGCTTGCACCTAATCGGGCGATCGTCAGTAAGATCAATCTTATGCTCAATCACGCTGGCCTCTCCTGGTATTTCCGTAAAGATTTCCACATACCTTCTTAGAACTTCCATAACTTCGTTCCGCTGATCACCATTTAACTCTGCCCCAACGCACACATCTTGGATGCTTTGCTTCGATTGGAACGTCACCAGCCCCAGCAAGTCCTCCTCATTAACACTGACCTCCTCGGCAACATCGCTCTTTACTCCTGCCAAATTGGTTCCTGCTTGCCCAACTGCAGCCGCCTGAGGATGGCCCACCTGGACACATCCGCAGCCCATCTGGGTTTCCTCCCGACGCTCCCCTGGAATATCCCTCCGCCCAGGCGTTGCAGTCTCTTCAATCCTACCACACTCCACATAAAGCTTCAACATGTTGATGTGGTACGTCTTCACCTTCTTGTTGACTTCCACCTGGTAATTGTTTCCTCATTTGGTTCCCTTGATCTCAAACGGACCTTTCCTTTGCATAAGAAGCTTGTTTTGGTCAGTGGGAAGTAACACCAAGACTTCATCTTCCACCTGGAAACTCTTTTCTTTGCTTTCCGATTATACAGGTTTTTGTTTCTTTCTAGGTTTTTTTCTAGTTCGGCTTGGGCCAACTTCATTATCTCGTCCAACCTTTCCCGCAGTTCGAGGACATACTGGTAACTTGTTGTAACTTCCGGAACCTCTTTTTCTTCAGACCATAACTCCTTCAAAATCTGGACAGGGCCTCTTACCGTTCTTCCATACAGTAGCTCAAAAGGTGAGAACATTGTGGCTTCTTGCCGTGCCTCTCTGTAAGCGATCAAGAGGGGATTGATGAAACGATGCCACTGACGTGGTTGCTCGTGGCATAACCTCCTCAACATCCGTTTCAAGGTTCCATTGAATTTCTCCACTAATCCGTTGCAAGCGGGATGGTAAGAGGAAGTCGTAGGTCTCCTGATGGACAGTAACCTAGATACTTCCTTCATGCAGTCCGATGTAAACTGGGTTCCAAGGTCGCTCAGAACTTCCTCCGATACTCCAACCCGACTCTACATGTCTAACAACGCTTCTGCTACCGTCTCTGTATCGATGTTCTTTAGCGGAGCAGCTTCTGGGTATCTTGTCGCATAGTCCACTAAGGTCAGGATGTACCTGTGCCTTTTGTCGCTAGCCAGCGCTAGTCGCTAAACGGGGCTAGCCGGTGCTTTGTCACTAGATCTATTGCCACTCTCTTGAAAGGTTGATCAATCGATGGCATGTTCCGTAAAGGTGTCTGTGGCACTGAGCCTCTGGCGACAGTCTCCTGGCAAACATCACAAGACCGAAAGAAACTGACAACATCCTCGTGCAAACCTGGATAAAAGAAATTGGTCTGAATTCGATCCTCCGCTTCTTTACCCCCAAGTGTTTCCCAAAAAGAGAGACATTTCGCCACTCCCATTACTCTTTCTCTTAATGATTTCGGAACCAAGATCTGCTTACGGGGGTCTCCTACGTCATCCTTCCTTTGACGAATCTGGTACCAAATTCCTCCTCGTTTCTCATATAAGACCTCATATCCCTTCCTGGTCTCAATTCCTTTTAATTGTTTTAACTTCTGCAAGGTGGGGTCTTCCTCCTGCATCTTGATGAGATCTTTCTTGTTAATCGACATTTTATCCGTCACCTCTTTTATCTTAAGTGGTTCGGGGTTTTTGTCACTCCGTGCTTGCGCTCTTGTAGTCACCGCCGTCACCACTTCCTTTTCTCGATTTGGATCGTCTGATCTTCTAGCTCCGGGCACGTTCCCAATGATTTAGTCAAAGAGGGGGTCCTGCAAGCACAAGGCTTCAACAGTTCCAACGTAGAATGGTGTGTCCACTACTACTTTAGCCATGGGAGCTCGCTTAATCGTGCGATCCACCGTCATGATATGTCCCATCTCTCCAGTAATTTCCGTTTCATCCACCAACTTTCTTCTAAAAATTACTCCACTGCATCCAGTATCTCGCAACACCTCCACTTTCTTACCTCCGACCTTGCCCGACAACACAGGTAAGTTATCTTTACTTTCCGCCATACACGCACCATTAAGCACCTTGATCTTTTCTCCAGACTTCAGTTCTAGCGTCTCCATCCCCAATCCAGCTTCTGTTTCATCACTTCTCCGTGGCTTTTGCATCGCGCATGCAACTCGTTGAGCTTGGGTCGGATTCCCCCCGGGACCTTGCCCCCCTGCTCTGGATCCAGGTTGAGAACGCTGTAATGCTGTTTTGCACTCATGAGCTTCATGTCCCATTGCCCCACATTTAAAGCATTATGACCGGCGGCCATGACCAAACGGCTCATTCAGTGACGTTGATGCTGTGCATCGGCACTCCATTGCTCTATGGCTTCTGCCATCACACACGTAACACCTCATTGCGTCTTTATGAGTTCGAGGTAAACTGGTATTCACATCCTGCTTTGTCACCGGCGCTTTCGTGGACAACTTCTTCCCGTGGGCATTTAGGTACTGCTCCGCCAGCTTTGCCAACTCCTCCAAATCGTTAGGACTCCTCTCCTTCAAGAACACCAACACATCCTTAGGGCAGGAGTTTGTAAACTGCTCCCTCACCATCAACTCCGACACCTCCTTAAAAGTTTTGTCCCCACCGGCTAGTTCGACCCACTTATCGAAGTACAGTAGTTGGAGATTCTTACAATGAACTGACTAGGAGATTCCTGTCCCTTCGGCTTAGTTCCTCGGAGTCTTTCACGGTAACCCTGTTCCATGAAGTCGTATTTCTGTTGAAAAGCCTTCTGTAGCTTATCATAATCCCTTGCTTGTTCGTCTGACAATCCGGAGTACACATCCAATGCTCGGCCTGAAAGTAATGGGCTTAGACAAGTAGCCCAGTCAGATCGTTCCCAGCCTGCAACAGTGGCATATGTTTCAAAGCGAAACAAGTAGCTATCCAGATTATCCTTTCCGTCCACAAAACCAGGAAGCACTGGGGCTTTAGTTCTTGCAACCGCGTTGTGAGAAGCTTGGCTTAATGCCGCCTGTTGGTCTTCCGATGAAGCACTCCTTTGTTCATTCAATCTCTCGCATTCTAATCGCAACTTTTCCATCTCCAGCTTGTGTTTTCTCACCGCTTCCCGTTCCGCTGCCTCGGCTATCGTTGCAAACGCGTTATTCTGCTGCTGCATTAATCCCATCAGAGCACCAAGTGGGTAGATGATTTGCTTTCGGACTCGTATACTCAGAGTTTGATTTCGGATCGGGTCAAACCGAAAGCACAAAAACCAAACTTCACACTTTCTTTGTTTAACGTTCAGCGTTAAAAAGGGTCAGCGTGGAAAACAAACCGGCAGCTTTACGTGATGTTCCAATTCAAAAAGTGCTTCGTAAGTTGCCCTCCCAAATAAATGATGCTGGACAGGAAGCCCGCAGCTTTAAACCAAGCCCGTTGCATCACCGCGGTTGTTTTTTCGCAATCGAAAATGAAAATGCAGCTATCAGATAAAATTAACGATAAAAACTACACCATGATAAAAAGTTATGGCCCAAAACTTTTTATAGTTTTTAAACTAACTACAAAATGCTGTGAAAAATTCACTCGTTTAAAAATGGTAAGTTTTAAATTTGTAAAACTTTGTAAGAGCTTTTGCGCAGAGTCTTGCCCGTCAGTAATAAAAATTTTTTTGATTGGAAAAATTCGTGATTGTTTGGCCTGGATATCAGCAACGCCAAACTCCTTTTTAGCATTACTTACAGCAAGGAAAACAGATTTTGATCTTTTAACTGCTGGGACAGAGGAGTCTTCAACCTCCTTCTGTTCACAGCACTCACGTATGCAACTTAGCGTTTTTGCAACATCAAAGTCTTTTTTTCATTCAGCGACACATTTTGATAAATTTGAAGAGATTGCTTGTAATTACTTAGAGCATCATCATACCGGTTTAACTCTCCTAAGCAAACTCCAATGTTGCTCAGTGTTTTGGCAACATCACGATCTTCTTTCTCATTAAGAGATGCATTTAAATAAATCTGAAGTGATTTGTCGTAGTGGTTGAGAGCATCAATGGTCTGATGCAAGCCTAACAAACAATCACCAACATAGTTTTGTGTTTCAGCGACACAGTGATCCTTATCCTCGTTAAGCCCGCGAAATTCAAAATTCGCAAAATTTTTAAAGACGAAATGCTTGTGAGATCAAAATTTTTTTTTTAAATTTGTCGAAAAAATGGAAAAACTCAAGCTAAGTTTGTCGAAACAACATAACAAAATGCTAAAAATTTAATCAGTTCAGTTGCAAAGCGCACGCTATCGGTGCGGGAGGTCTGGGGTTTGATCCCCAGGCCGGTCAAATCGGCACAGTGTCGCCAACGGCTCGCCACGTTTTTTCGGAGCTGTGTGGACCAGGCGCTAAGTCGCGGAGATTGGCCCCGCAACTCGTTACACGCTTTGGCGTAATAACACAATTATAATAAAGACTTGATTTTTGATTCGATGCTAAAACTCAGAATCAATGTCAAAACAATCAAGCTAGAAAAAATTTCCCGCGAAAATTTTCGGAAATTTCCCGGAATTCCCGAGAATTTTTTTGAAATTTTTCCGTTTCCCGAGTAGTTTAAAATCCGAGAAAAAAGAAAACCCTAAGCTGAGCCGTTAGCAGGACTTTTTTTCGTAGACCCATAATCCCTCAGACCCATCGCACTACGTTATAGTTTAACTCAGGTACCACAAGGCAAACCCACCCACTTGCAGCCGCAGACGCGTTTCGACCTTGTTAGGTCTCATCAGTGCAGCATAGCACCCTCCCTCCCACACCACCTATAAATATAGGTGGGCAGTACCGCGGTACTTATTATCGTGTATCGGTACCGTGGTACAGTACCGTGTACCGTACAGTACCGTGTACTTAGTACCGGTACTTAGTACCGTACTTAGTACAGTACCAACGGTACCGGTACTTTTTAGTACCGGTACCGTTGGTACTTTGGAAAAAAGTACCGGTACCGCAGTGCCGGTACTTTTATTTTTTAATTTTTAGCGGTACTCGGTAGTTTTGCAAAATCTGCAATAAAAAAAGAAGTAAAAAAAGATGAATTCTGTACAATTACACTTTCCGTAGCAATCGTTTGAAAAATTTGTTTATAAAGTACAATACAATACTGCCATGCCGTCAAGCGTGGCAATAAAAAGATTCTTTTTCACAGAAAAAGACATTTTGAAGCCGAAGAGGAGTGGGTCTTTCAGACGACCGTTTTTAAATGCTTTTGTTTTTGAAACACAATTCAGAGTAAAAGTTTTTCAATAATTTCGTTTGTTCGTTTTTGCGTCACCGTCCGTTGATGAGGTTGTAACTGAAAGAGAAAGTCTCAAAACCTGGGTGAATTTTTTAACAGCCTGCGTGCAACGTAGCTCAAGTAATGTTAAATAGAGTAATAGTTGCGCAATGCGTAGCCCCAGTGAAATGGATGCGCCCTCCGAAATGTTTTTCTTTTTGTTCGATACGATTCCGGGATGTTTACTTTATCTCAGTAGACTTGCGGGTGTGATTGGTTGATTTTTTCGTTTTTCAATGCAACTTAAAACCTAAGCTTAACTATGAGAAGAAGGACGATAAAAAAGTTAAAGTAGTTTGAAGACGTAGTTTTTGCAGATTTCAAAATTCATTTTTTCAACTTTGACTCATAAATGTGCTTTTTCTTGGCATTCCACAGGCCTACGACTCTATGCAATACAGCTTGCTTTTTTAGTGAATCTCCTGAAAAAGATCCAAAATATAAAATAATTGTAGGCCTATAGTTTTTCTTGTCATCCGATGGTGTTTGATCGATGTAGACCTTATTATAAGCAAGCGGAAAGGAATTTTGTTTTGTAAAGGCCCACATCCTGAACATTACTGGCCTGAGGCCTACTTTAAAAGCATAGGCTACTGCATTTTGGATACATTTACTCACGTTAACTCGACGAATATTTATAATGTTTCAGATTAATCGGTGCTGATTCGTCTATTGCAGCTGCTTTTCCCGTCCTACTTTACAGCTTAGTCGCTGTCTGTCATTTCCGCAGGGCCGGCGCCAAGAGAGGGGGCAGGGGGGCTTGCCCCCCCAATGAACAAACTTTTTCTATTGAAAACAGCGGCTTTTGTGTTAAATTTCAAACTTTGGCCCCCTTGATAAACGCTTGGCAACCCTAAGTCGACTGCTTTGGCGCCGGCTCTGCATTTCCGTTGTAAGATTTATTCCTTACTCCTAACGGAGTAACACGCGTATGCATTTTTGCTCCAACAACTTAATCGCTTGCTCTATTTGAATTCATAAGAGACTAAACTCACAAAGCAAAACGTGTCTTCGCACTTACGCGACCCCATCTTAAAAAAATGTCTACTTACGGCGCACGCCCCTCATAAAACTTGTTTCCTAAAGGGTGTGATGAAAGTCTCCAACTTCCAAAAGGAAGTGGTAAAACAAAAATGTTTGAGAATCACTGCTTTATACACCCAGGGCCTCCAGTCTCGCGATGAGTTTTTATATTGTCCTCGTCCGTGGTCGCACAAAGTTTTGTCTGGCACGATGCTATGCCCCTCCTTTGGCTTTGCAATAAGGTGCTAAAACCTACAGTAACTTTCAGTCTATAATTTCTCAAACTAATAATGCTTGCAGGCTCATTTCACTTTTTTAACCAAGCTTCTGCTTTCAAACATAAGCTGTGAAAATATTTTTGCATTGTCCATAGTGACTGAACTCACTGCATGCCCTTTTTCTATAAAAATTGTGCTAAAATGAGTGTTTTTTATGTCAAAACCGTGGCGTTGGCGCCTGAAAACATTCGTTTGAAAAGCTGAAAAGCGGCTGAAGAGCTGAAAACATTCGCTGGTGGCTGGGGGCTACGCCCCCAGACCCCCGGTTATGGCTCCCTTAGCAAAATCCTGGGTACGCCACTGCATGATTTTAACTTACAGCTTTAAGTGCTTTCTGATAATCACAAAGCAGTCACAGACACGAAAATTAAGCGTCATGAAAAAGTTAGAACGATTATTATCCAACGTGATGATCCGGAGTGCAACAAATTTCAAAAAAAAAACAGCAAAGCATGCGTGCCATTAAATGTTATAAGCCCTCGACTCCTCAAGGACTTTTACATCATCAACTCTGGTACTTCTGAAAAAAAATTGGGTATACCCTTTCTCTACACACTTCAATGTTAAAAATTCTGTTTCTATTTTAATGACTTCACAAAAAGGTTTGACGTCATTATGACTTGTGACGAACTCCTTCCACTAAAAACTACATCGTAGGCCACTTCTGGTTCTGGGGTCCCCATTCGTTCAAATTCTTAAACAATCTTTTTGTCGCATTCTGCGCAAAGAGTGGTCTCCAATAAAAAAAGCTTTCCCTTTATGCGTGGCGGCCCATTTCTATGGGCGAGGAAAATGGTCGCATTTTTTCTAATTTTTGTTGGACTAACCACTAACTATAGCTTATTTTGTACCGTTTTTTGTTGGTAGGTGCATAGTTTGTACTTCGTGAATGGTACCGTACCAAGTACTACCAGTAACACTACAATATTGAGTAATTTAGTATTTAGCTAACTAGTAGCTATAGGCCCAACTATTATGGAAATGTACAATTTTCGTTAAAAGTCAACAAAATAAAGTGCAGCACTTTCTTTTTGGAACGTTTATTGAAAAGTACCGAAAAAAGTACCGCGATACTTTTATTTTCAAGTATCTAGTTCCGGTACCGCCGGCTCCTTTTTACGAAGTACCGAGTGCCGATACCGTCGGTACTTAAAAAAAGTACCGTGCCCATCTCTGCCTATAAACCTAATGTAACGATATAACTGTTTTTTATGGTTTTGTTTTAAATGCTTTATCTACAAAAAGGTTCCAGACCGATGCGTTGTTTTCCGAAGTTATAATCGTGGGATTGTTTCGTAAGGCTGCATTATAAAGCCATAATTGTCTACTGACGTATTTTTTTGGTGAATATTCCAGACAGACTTCTCCGTTACGTAATTTCACTGAATCAAAATTTGTTCTTGTGACGTCACAATTGTGTTTACTGCGGTTTGGTGTGAATTTTTGCATGTCATATGATTTCTCTTGACGTCACAATCGTGTTTACCGTGGTTTGGTGTGAGTTTTGCATGTCATGTGATTTCTTATCTTGTTTCTTTTTCAGAATGCCGTAGAACTTTCTCGAAATTGAGTTTAGAGTATAACTAGGCGTGAATTTTCGAGCGTATTTATTCGAGTGTAGATTTAGTGTGCGTAGAGTAAGCAATATTGTTGTATGCTGAAGGGTATAGCCCTTGTTGTATAGTGTTACTGACGTGAGCAGTGGTGCTTGTGTTTATTGAAAAGTAGTACGGTGAGTACCGTAGCAAAGTGAATTAAGTTGGGTTGATTATTATATTCGTTTGGTAAAGAAGGTCTTGGCTTTTTCGTGAGGTCAGATCTAAGAACGAATGAATTCCTACGGTTTGTCATACAATTCTTATCAATCGTCCTGTCAGCGAAGTGATACCATCTCCTATTTTGCGACACCTATTCTACTGTAAGGTTGTGATAACCACAACTACTGTAAGAGGATGATCTTTTTATAACACTTTTAATCGTTAAATCGTTTTTACCTTATAAAAAAATGGCAGCTTTTGGAACCAGCATTTTCTTGGAACCAGTATGAGCTTCGTAATTTTCCGCCAAATACTGTTCACGCAACTTTGTGCGACCACGGACTTTCATTTTAACTCGAAGAATAAATATCCGCTGTCAGCTCTAACCAAAGGGTAAATATCCTCCAAGCACAAGTTTTTAAACTGAACATCTTCCCGATGAATGGCGTCAAAAAATGTTTGCTCGTATCACGCTTAGAATAAAGGTAAATTGTTTTCAAAATTATTTATTTTACGATATAGTTGGCAGCACAGACAGTTCAGTAATTTTTCGCTTAAACACGCTCTGAAGAACTAATAAAGTCTTTTGAGTGAACTGCAGTAGATGATCTGCTATTTAAAAGAATACTGTCATCAAAAATTGCTGGTTTGAAGTTCCGAAAAATCTCCCTTGCGGTTTCGCGAAACTTCTTTTCTCGGACACTGTATATCAACACATTGACCAAACTGAAAAAAACACGCACAGCTTACTAGCATGAGATCAACATAGCAATAAAACAATTATGCAACAGAGTGAAAAGTGAACAAGTGCACTATAGTTCATTGGACATAAATTTGACAGGTATTGTACAGTTCCATGCAAGCTACGTATTATAGACTGTAAGCATATATTGGAAAGCATAGATTCACTTAACCATCAGTTTATTTAGGAGCACCGTACTTAATGACAACAACGCCAAAACCTGCTACTACGAACTGGAAATACAATTGTTTTGGTTTCTTAACTTATCTTTTATCCCGTCTCATTCTTTAATTTCGTGGTCTACTGGTCCACTTTTGCAAGATTTGCTGGCCGAGGATCCGCTAGTTTTCTGCATTTCCAATCATTGTCGCTTTTACAGTTATGAATTTGAAGATAATCTATAAGATCTAAAGCCTTGGGCCGACAAGCTGAACATGACAATTGAAGGGTAGTGTTATACTTAATGCGAGTCAAATCATTTTTCAAGGCTAAAAACCGTATTTGTATATCAGCAGTAAATAATTAATTCATTAGAAATAGCACCCGACCCAAGCTAAATGCAATGCAGCGCTGCTAATGGCATTCTTAAGTATTCCTCCAGCCTTTTACGCATTGTAAGGTTATGCTATATCTTGATTTAGGTTTTACAAAATTAAAAAAGAATTCTTGAAGCACAACACATGTTTTACTTGTTTTGGTACAGTATTTTGCTAAAAATGCTCTGAAGAATTAAGAAAACAAAGAAAATAAATTGTCAATTTCGTCGAAAGTCGAAACAGATAGAAATGGGGTTTGACTTTTGGACTGTATTGTTTTTAACTTCTATCGCTTTTTTCATTGATTGCGTTTAAACGAGACAAGTGAAAGAATGTAAGGTTTTATTACTGCAATACTTCGACAACATGTTTACTGTGGATTCATACGAAGTCTAGTTTATAAACTGCATCGAAGTACTCGTTTAGTTTGATTCCATGAAGCCACGTCACAAAAACCAAATTTTTTTGGGTTGGCCTAATATCTTTAAACGATTTAAGTAGAAAAGTTTTATTTGCTGCGATTCTAGTGTCTTCAATTCTGCATTAAAACGTTATGCAGTACAGTAACAAAACTCCAAACCACACGATACTTTTAATAAAAAGATTGTACAGTCAGTATATTTGCAATCATTCTACAAACGTTTCGTTAAAAACTTTTACCATTAACAGCATAAAAATGTAAATGATTGCAAATATGCAGGCTATAATCTTTTTATTAAAGTTGAATTCCAAACCTATCTTAATGCTCACACGATACCTGTTCGTCATGCTGAGGTAGACGCAAATTAAGAACGATGTAGAAAACATGTCACACGTCAAATAACCGGAATAGATAAGACTAACTGCCACGCATAATGGAGCTGTTAAAACAATTGCATGGTGAATGCTTACCATGGTAAAAAGCATATTAAAAAGAATCATAGAGATGTGGTTGTTACTTGTTACCTATTGTAATAGTATATCCAAGTTTCATCAGGGCTACTGTTTTGAAAACTGCTATTTCCTTCTTTGAAAAAGTACTGTTATCTTGATTTGAATTGCTTGTGTTTTTGCAAAATGTTGCTTTTGACGATGTCACATGAATGCGAACAGATATTGCAGTGGATAGTAACAAAAACTTCTGTAATAAACATAAATTTGTAATGAAGTATGGCGGCACGTTGAAGTGTGAGTGCTCAGATTCTTTAAACCAGTGGTTCTTAACCCTTTATATTCAGCTACCCACTTTGCAATCTGACATAATCAAATTACCCACTTCCAATATTACGAGTCATTAAACACACATCAATGCAGTTGCGCATCAGGTGAAGAGCAAAAAAAAACGCAGAAGTCCAAATTTTTGCTCAAAATTAGGTGAAGAGCAAAAAAAAGGTTATCAAGTCCGTAGATGTCCAAATTTCCGCCCAAAATCAAATGAAGAGCGAAAAAAGAAAAGGTCATCACGTCCGCAGATGTCCAAATTTCTGCCCAAAATCAAATGAAGAGTAAACAAAAAGGTCATAGATGTCCAAATCGCAACTCCCAGGTTGAGAACCACTGATTTATGACCTATCGTGAACTGTTGTGTTCCAAAAATTCAAATTACCCACCTGAAATCCTCATATTTCCCACTAGTGAGTAATTACCCAGAGGTTAAGAACCCCTGCTTTAGACTGTCCATTATTCTTTACCTATCAAAATTTGTTAACGCACGATCTTTTATTTACTCGCCTTTCCTCAGTTTCGAACTCCGTTTCGAAAATTGGCCTGGAATGAAGTCAAGTATGTTGTTGCCGTAGTCATTGTGCGAGGCGCTTAAAACCTCACATGCTCTTAATCAATTTCAACCTATATAATACGTGTTTTCAGCGCGTAATCAATGGAATTTTGTAGTTTTGCGCGCAGCACGTTTTGAATTAAATCTTATTCACCGTTTCTTTTTTTTTTTGGGTCAGTTGTTCTCATGCAGTTGAGGAATCAAGACGTTTTATTTTTCAAGTTAAATTTTTTGGCTCAATTTAGCAATTCGTTTAAGTGGAAATTACATCGGTTCAACCTCCGATTAATTCTGCTCTTGCTGGTATTATTTTTGTTGGTTATTAAAGAAGAAAACTATACTTTTTATTTTGTCTTGTCTTATGCCAGCGGAGTGAAGTTTCAGGCGTTCCACCTAAACAGTTGAAGCAGAACTTAAGATCTTTGAGAAGAAGTCTGAAAAGTCAATTACCCTCAGCTTTCGAAAGTTCAGTTTTTAACAAAATTACATAAACTATAATTGTCGCTTGAACTTGATTTCCATTGCGCTACTCAACACGCAGCTTGTTACAGATTAACTGCACTCTGAATTTATTTGTGTTTGAATGATTATGCTTGGGGGTATCAAATACGGCTTATTTCACGTAGAATAGAGTAAAACGTCAAATTTCCCTGGTAAAGAAGTCGGTGTAATCACGCTTTGAAGTTGCGCAGTATATTTAAAAGATGGTTTACTTTTTACTACAAACCAATCAAAAAGTGACCGAATTTACGAATAGAGTCATCAAACGACCATGTGGATAAAGCGCCTCTAAAGCGATAGGTTTTGGGCTTGATTCTAGTCGCTGTGATCAAAACCATCATTGTTTACATTAAAACTTACCATTAACCCGTATGGAATTATCAGCAAAACAACCAAAGCCACAATTCCAGGGGTGAAGGAGAATGATGGTAAGGTGATCAATATCATCGATGGAAGATAAAGAAAAGTGACATGATAGTAATCGAAATGAAAATATTGAGGAAACCAAGCTAAATTGATAAAATAATAATTACGAACACTGTACAATTGCAAACGCACGTAGGACATATACCTGGAATGCTAGACATTATTGCAGCAAGAATCCACACAACACCAATAGATATGTACACTGATCTCATTGTTAATTGTCGGTGTTTAAACGGCCACTGGATCGCGTACAATCGCATGATTCCTAGCAATACAAGATGATAAAGTGATGATGTAAATACTAGAAGATACGAAAATCCACCAGCGATTGCTGACACAGTGAATTGTGATGTAAGTCGGTATTCTTGCAATTGTTGAAAAGTGGAGTTTCTCGACCATGCAAAGTTGGGAAAAATCACGAAAAAAATTTGAAGACCTAAACAACAAAATTTACAACATTAAATTTACAATATCATTACATCTCAAGGCTATGTGAGCATTCTTTATTGGGTATTATGTAAAACCTTTGATTTCCAGTTTCCAGAGTTCGCTGATCTTGATGGCTTTGTCAGGTTTTTTCAATTAATTTGAGTTTTTGTTTTTCATGTACTCCTGGGGTGGGTTTTTACGTTTTGCAACACAACTGCTGTGTAAAAAAATTCGTTTTTTTGTTTTTGCTGAAGTTTTTCTTTTTCTAATGAAGTTCTGGCACAGTTAAAAACTATTAACACAATCAAGATTCTTGAGCGTCAAAAAGTCATTGAATGCTCATTTATGGTGGCCAAGCGAAAACTTATTACAAGTTGATGCAAACGGTTATACATAATTTTTGTCACTTTAAGTGACATCATCGTAAGATTAGTGACGACTGAAGAGCTGATAATGTCTGGAGTGTCACTATAACCTACTGAGATTTTTCGTTTTAAAATCGACTTAAATTGCATTAGCCAAGGGCGTAGGTAGGGGGGATTTGGGGGTTCAAACCTCCCCCCTCCCATTGGTTTGGCAACGCTTGTGCTTTTATAACCGATATTCGTTGATTTGTCGTAAAAAACGATAACTTTGATCCTTGCTTCATCTGCGATTGTTGTAACATCACGGCATAAGACCACTGTCCTAACGTTGCTCAATTGCGAAGTGTCATTGTTGCGTCGCAATATTGTTTACCGCTCTTGCACAATCGCAATTACGAAAAGCGTTGGCCTTTGGCCGGTGTTCATGGATGGTAAGGTGAGAACAACAGCAACTGTAGTAGATGAAATAAATAAATAACTGAGGTTATTTTCAAATTATTGTGAAAAGAAAAGCTAACAGTAACTGAGGGAGACTGCAAAGGGAGCTTGCGCTCTTTGAGTCAGAAGCCACCCGGTATATTAATGTTCATATGCGCACGCAGGGGGGAAAAGCCACGTCGCCATCCCCCCCTCCCCTTTGGCCTTGTAATAGATAGAACTAAAACCTAACTTTCAGTCTGTAATTTCTCAAACTAATAATGGTTGCAGCTTCCTTTCACTTATTTTAGTCAAGCTTTTGCTTTTAGACATAAGCGGCAAAAAATATTTTTGCATTGTTTATAGTGACTGCACTCAGTCTCAGTGCACGCTCTTTTTCGATAAAAAAGTGTGCTAAACTGAGTGTTTTTATGTGAAAACCGCAAAAATTTGTTGGCGGCTGGGGTCTAGACTACTGTAGTAGATGAAATCACACCCTTAGTCTCAGACCCCCTTAGTCTCCGGCGGCTGGAAGCTACTCCCCCAGATCCCCGGTTGTACCCCCCCTTTTACAAAATTCTGGGTGCGCCGCTGTATATGTCAAATGCGATCGGCTTCCACCGTGAATCGAACCCGTCACAATGGATTTGCCACCAGCAAGCGGTACCGCTAAAGGTAAAGATACAGGACAACGGGTGCAAGCACACATTATTTAGGCCATTCTCAATTGGCGGTTCATTACAATTATCAATCACGAACGATTGAACGCTGTTAAGGGACATACATGACGAACAAACTCATGCACAAAACCCTTCGCACTTCCGCTTGTGCTGAGCGCCTGGCGCGAGAGCTGCAAATACTATTTTTAAAGTCTTTATTATGACCCGATTGGGAATAAAATCCCAGAGTACCAAGCGGACGCTCTTAACCGATACACCAAACGCCAGTCCGCGGAACCGCTAGGCCACGTATACTATCATAATAGCTAGCGAGGAGTTTGGTGGTACAGACGACATACTAAAATTGTGATATAGCTTTTGCTCTTCACTTACGAGAGTATGAAGCTCTGCCTTGCGCAACTGCGTCATAAGTGACGATATTGAAGTTAAAATCCAGCTAAGGGTTTCACCCCCCCCTTTATTGAAAATTCCTGCCTACGCCACTGGCTTTAGCCATGTGTTTTTAATTCAGCAATGTTTTTGTATAGGAGCTCTGAGCAAGAGTGTGATTTGTGTTTAATTCAAATTCTTTCTCATACCGTAAAAAATTGAGTTAAAAATTATAACCGATCTACCATAACGTGGGACACTTTGTCTCTATTAAAACCAAAAGAATTTTTTCTGTTGATTTCGGAATGCATCTGGTTGCATACGTGAGTTTGGTTAAATTCAACTAGATTGCGAAAAAAAGTTAAAAAATACTTAAAAATGATTTCCGTTGCCGGTTGAATCTCTCTTGCTCACGAAACCTTACAGCTTTCGTGAATGGCAGATAAAATTGATGGTTTATCATTCAAAATTAACGATATTTTCACAATGTATACAACCTACCTGTCAATAAATCCGCAACGGCCAGCGATGCTTTATACCAGTCAATATGCGTTGCTTTTCGTTTCTTGTTTAATCGAGCAAAAACAAAAAGAATAAGCAAATTTCCGAACAATATTGCCAAACCAAGGCACGAAGCAATAAACAAAAATAATCCCGAGGCAACAGAACTACAATCTGGACAATTTGCTAAAGTTTTATTGAAACAATTTTGCTGAGCAGTAAATTTGCATATTCCTGGAACTCCGCACAATTCATTCAGACCGGATTCGTTATTGCTAGTTTGTATGGTATAAGGAAACTTGAGTGTAGCATCAGTAAAATTTACAGCATCTGTTAGTGTTTCATCGGAGGGAAAAGCATCTATATTATTCAATCCACTAGTTCGGTGGCTGTAAAATGGTTCCATCTTGCCCGACGAAACAAAATAATGTTCTTCGGTTTTTTTCAAATTCATCATAAATTAGTCTTCATCAAAATGAGCTTTATGCTATAAATGTCTCTGGAATTTCAAAGTTTTTACCCACGCTTGTATTACTTTTTTCCCTAAATTTACATGCTTTTGCAGCGTTACAAAAATATAGCTTACAGTAGATCAGGTCAAGCACTCTTTTTTCTTTTGCTTAATGCTCATTTACTGTAGATACCTCCAAAATATACTGCTAAATCGTGAAAGAGTTCTTTTATAGAGGCTAGATGCGTTTGCACGCAGGCATTCAAACAAGTTCTGTCATGAGTTATTCATAAAATGACGTTTTTCACGCAACCTAATGTTTCACTTTCAACAACTGACAACGCCTTAATGCACTTTTCTACTATTAATTTCATTGTCAGCTACAAAACAAATTAATACTTAAGTAATTTTAGCAGACGAAAAAAACATGCAATGACGTGCAGTAAGCCTGATATGTCTTTGTCTCTCTTTTAGCGCTTTTACTTCCCTTAAAGTTTTCAACTCACACCTTCGTGCCACAATCATACTTTGCAGAGCATCAAAATTTGTGAAAACAGATTTTTACTACGAAAAAATAAAGCGAAACTTATCTTCATTATAGCCAGGCCGGACTTTTCGACAATGTAATTTTCATGATCATTATCGCAAAAAATTGGATGTAAACTTAACACACCGTAAGTAAGCAAGGCAATACCAACAGTTAAACCAAAAGATAATTGTACTGCTCAGCCCACGCAGCTAATAGATAGCTGAATCAGCGTCAGCAAAATATCGTGAAATGTTGGAGAGAATAATTGTTTGACAACAACATATCTCATGAAATCATATAAACACTCAGGCTTTTTTCAAGTTTCGGGTCAGTTTAAAACATTGCAACACAGTACAGTAGGCATGTAGCATTATTCAACTAATTTTTCTTTCACTTCCAAATGCAAAGCTTTTAAACGAGTTCCCGCTTCACCACTGTGCTTTCGATTAGCTGAAACACACGAATCCAGCTATGGACTTGCTTCTTCATTTGTCTGCTCAACCTCTTTCACGGACTAAAATGTGGATATACTAGCTGTGGATATACTAAAGTGGCAAGCACGTATACTGTACATCAACTGATAACTCAACAACATCAAGGAAGACAGCGAAGCTATCAGCCACCCAATATGCTATATGCAGTCGAATCCAGTTGTATATCGAGCCTGTGCCGTATGCGGTGTAGGTCCTGCAACCTATAAAAGATCCTATTGGATTGTTAACCTTTGCGTTGTACCGCGAGGTCTTTTCGCTGACATCATTGATGGAATGTCCAAATGCTTTCGTAACATCTTAGTTTAACAATTTGTTAAATTTATCCCTGCACGCTTTTGCAGCTAGCATCTTACGCATAGTCGGTGTACGCAAAACTGCTTAGCATCATTTTACAGTATGTTCTATTTATATTATTATACATTTAGCAGACTTGAGTCCTTGCCATAAAAGCTCTTGCGTAAAAATTCACAATAGAAATCAGTGAAATTGATCATGGTTCAAACAAGCTTTTCTAAACGCAGACCAAAAACTTTGATTTTCTTTGTAAAAAGCTTCAAGCCTAATAACTTGACATTACGCATTATGTGCAATGAACGCATCATCTATACTGCAACTAGCTGAGATCAATCAACTGAGAAACTAAAAGCTTTGCTTGCTTAAAAGACAAAAGAATATTAAAGCGCAAGTAGATTTTATTACGAAATTCGTGACATTGCTAAAAGCACGTCTAGCACACTAAGAAATTCCTGTAGATAAACTAAAATAAAGGGATCGCTAAAATGCATATTATCTTTTTTTCATACAACTTTGGACCAACTTTTTTCATTCTGGCAGCTTTATTGGCTAAATTGAAATTTACCGTATTTCTTTAAATTAAGAAAAAGTACGTGAACAACAATAAACAGCAATATGGCACTGCAGTCGACTGATATTTTATTTCACGAGCTTTCGAGGACGAACGCCCCCTTCTTCAGGTGATAACAAGGAAGCTGCTGATGCTTAAAATGAAAAATATAAGTAAACAAAAATTACAGTTATGATGAAATAAAAGATAATATTGAGTAATAAAAATTAGGATTCAGCAATAAAAATCAATAAGTAATAATTATCACGACAGGTGGTAAGGTTTAGATATATAGAATGCGTGGCAATAGAAAAAAAGAAGGCGGAAAAAAATTTTTTTGAAAAAGGCAAGGTAAAAAAGCAGAAAAAAATGAGGGAAGAGCGAAAGATCGAGAAAGTTTTACGGTTAGTAACTGGCAATATAGTGCGACATAAATGCATAATCTTTATTAAGTCCGTTTTGAACTGTATCAAATTTTCTTATAAGTTGTTGTTCCGCAATTATTCTTTGTCTCATGTTGTCGTTGCTGAGTCGTCGTAGAACACAAATTTGCAAATCCTGAAGGCTGTGGTTGGGAAGATTGAAGTGGTCAGCCACCGGTGTGTTTTTTTCTTTCTGATGTCGCTTTTATGTCCGTTTAGTCTTTGTCTCAAAGTATCGCCAGTTTCTCCTATGTAAAGGCTGTTGGGACAGAGGGTACAAGTAAAAGCATAAATTAGATTAGCAGTATTGCAATTAAAAGAGCCTTTAATGTGGTATTGGGCACCATTGGGGCCGGTGACTGTGTTAGTGGGGTTGATATGAGGACTAAGAAGGCATAGAGTGCGATTGCAGGGAAATGTACCATAGGTGGTATTGGTATTCGTAAGTTTGCTGGAGGTGAGAATGCGTTTAAGGTTGGATGGTTGTCGGTATGCCAAGAGAGGAGGTGAGGGAAATATAGTGTGCAGATAAGGGTCATTATCCAAAAGAGGTTGTAGTTGTTTGGTTATGCGAGCTACGGCTTGGAGGCGTGGGTTGTAGGTAAGGACTAAGGGTGTTCTGTTGCATTGAGTTCTGGGTTGGTATTGGAGGAGAGATTCCCTAGATATTTGTACGGCTTTGTGGATTTGTGAAGCAATAAGGTCACGCTTGTACCCAAGCTGTCTAAAGCCTTCTGGTAGTGTAGCGAGCTGCTGGTTGCGATCATGAGCTTCCGAGCAAATGCGCTTCTAACGAAGTGCTTGGCTGTATACAACGAACCGAAATGTGTGTGGAGGATGAGAGCTCGTGGGGTGGATATAGCTGTAGGAATGGGTAGGTTTTCGGTATAAAGAGGTGGAAATGTTGCTGTTCTTTATGGTGATGATGGTATCAAGAAAGTGCACTTGACTTTGAGAGTATTCAAGGGTGAGTTTGATGTTGGGGTCTTCCTTGTTTAGTTTCTCATGAAATAATTTCAGAGATTCTTCACCATACGTCCAAACGATGAAAATGTCGTCTATGTAACGCAGGTATAGACGTGGTTGATTGTGAGTCTGGTTCAAAACTTTCTCTTCGAGGTCAGCCATGAAAATGTTAGCATATTGCGGATCCATGCGTGTGCCCATGGCGGTACCTTTAGTTTGTAGGTAAAAATTGTCAGAAAAGGAAAAGTAGTTGTGTTCCAGTATAAATTTAGTTAAATGTATAAGAGTGTCAGTGAGAGTGTCTTGTGGTAATTTGTTTCTCAAAGCTCGAAGACCATTAGAATGTGAAATGTTGGTATAAAGCGAGGAAACATCCATGGTTGCCAATAGGGTGTTTTCTGGCACATGCCCGATGTCTGAAAGCTTTTGCAAAAGATGTGTGGTATCCTGGATGTAGCTTCGCGCAGCTTGGGCATAAGGTTTTAATTGTGTTTCAACGTAGTGCGAAATGGGTTCAGTAAGGGTGAGGGTGCTGGAGATGATGGGACGGGCCAGGGTTATTGGGTTTGTGTATTTTAGGAAGGAGATAAAATACACCGGGTTGAGGATCAAAAGGTAAGGAAGCGAGAAGTTGAGAATTGAGCTCATCATCTTGAAGAGATTTAATGAGTTTTTTTAGTTCTCTCTTGAATGGTGTGGTGGGGTCCTGTTAATTCTCTCTTGAATGGTGTTTTGTTAATTCTCTCTTGTTTTTTTAATTCTCTCTTGAATGGTGTGGTGGACATCAGAAAGAAAAAAACACACCGGTGGCTGACCACTTCAATCTTCCCAACCACAGCCTTCAGGATTTGCAAGTTTGTGTTCTACGACGACTCAGCAACGACAACAGGAGACAAAGAATAATTGCGGAACAACAACTTATAAGAAAATTTGATACAGTTCAAAACGGACTTTAATAAAGATTATGCATTTATGTCGCACTATATTGCCAGTTACTAACCGTAAAACTTTCTCGATCTTTCGCTCTTCCCTTATTTTTTTCTGCTTTTTTACCTTGCCTTTTTCAAAAAAATTTTTTTCCGCCTTCTTTTTTTCTATTACCACGCATTCTATATATCTAAACCTTACCACCTGTCGTGATAATTAATACTTATTGATTTTTTATTGCTGAATCCTAATTTTTATTACTCAATATTATCTTTTATTTCATCATAACTGTAATTTTTGTTTACTTATATTTTTCATTTTAAGCATCAGCAGCTTCCTTGTTATCACCTGAAGAAGGGGGCGTTCGTCCTCGAAAGCTCGTAAAATAAAATATCAGTCGACTGCAGTGCCATATTGCTGTTTATTGCTAGAAAGTTACGGTCGACACGGCTAGAACCATTTTTAGTAAATACGTGAATAACACTTACACAAGCTTTTTCGTTATCGGTACTGTCAGAGAACCGCTAAAAGTTGTCACTAAATCACTCCGAGTAAGCTTAACATTTATTTAAAAAATTGCAGCTCCCCCAAGCACACAAAACAAAAAAATGCTTAGGTAAATGTAGGAAGCTATGCAACGCTCTTTGTTCGCGGTTCTTTGTTTCTGCACTTGCGACATGTTTTTTTGCTTTTGATGGTTACAATCTATTCACTCACGTACTTACTAACAATGTTTTTGAGACCCGTTTATCCTGGTGGGGTAGCGGGGACAACATCTCCAATTGCAGCCTCCAGGCATCGCGATCTTCGGCGACGAAGAGTAGATGTTCTGATAGAATGCCAAAGCGAGATCAACCAAAATCTTCAACGTAATCTTACCATCGAGTTCTGTTCTAGCTTTAGGTCTTCGACCAACAGGTGTTGAAAGGAATATCTTTTTGGCTGTTCTTTCGTGAAACATTCGTGTCCACATCCACATGTCCATACCAGCAGCTCAGTTGCAATCATTCCATAAGCAGCCAGCCAGCCAATCGATGTTTAGAAAATTACCCATGTCACCCATCACAAATTTAGGAAACTTTGGCATCTTGGAGCGACATTTCATCAGTGGTGTAAAGTAACGAAGTAGTTTTACTTAAGTAGACTACTTGAGTATCATTGCCTGGTAACTAGTAGCCTACTTACTTAAGTGATTTAAATTTCGACTACTTCTACTTTTACTTACGTAGTTCAATCAGGAAGTAACGCTACTTTAGTGGCTTTAAAAATGATAAGTAGTTAATATTAAGCAATGTATCACGCAAATCATAAATAATCATACTTGATAATAAAATTGGCGACATTAGTATGAGGTATTGTTTTATTTTATACATGTAAGTTTTACTATTTCGTGATATCAAGTGGTCTTTTGTGGTTTGTGTTTGGCATGTACAATGAGGTTGCATTTTGCAGATTATGACACACTTCACTTTTTTATTTTCGCCAAATAAATGTGCTAAATTATCCTAAATATACCTAAGCATCGGCAAAATATATGTCAAGTTTGCAAGTGAGCAAATTATCTTTCGATAAAGCTCAGCTTTATGGCCTTGGTTTTGCAAACGCTACTTTTTACTCAAATAACTTCAAATTACTGGTAGGCCTACTTTTTACTTCTACTTAGTTACTTTTTACATCTCCTATTTTCTACTTTACTTCAAGTAGTTTACGCCATCAGTAACAATACTTTTACTTAACTAGATTTCTGGACTACTTTTTACACCTCTGCATTTTATTTTTTTATTCATAATCTTGCACTTATGACCTTAAGTCAGATTATAAGAACGTAGGCTGATCTAGTTTTGCCTTGGTGCAAAGCTCCCGTTTCAGTACCACTAATCGGTGGAGCTGCATGGTGCATTGCTGTGTGCACTTGCTTCTGCGATGCGGATATACAATTTACTATTTTGTTTATCATGTCTTCGCAATTTGTTAATTGCGGAGAACTCTTTCTGCTTCACAACAGAATTAGGTTCGTACGTCTTGTCCGATATCCGCATAACTTTCTCGCATTTGATTGGCCAATGTACCATCGCTTCGCAGACGTCCAAAACTGTTGTTCATCAAGCACCGGACCTTGCTTCTCGTTCTCAATTTAACGCGATTACCCATTGACGAGTGCGTCACAAAAAAATTCTGGGGCAAGCAGCTTTTTTCAAAGCTTCTCAAAAGAGTAATGGCAGAGGATTTTTTAAAATCTAGTGCAAAAACGGTGTTTTTAAGCTTATCTTAAATTCTGCTCCGCCAACAAATTATTCAAAAATTTCATGGTTTAAAGTGAGGCATATGGCCCGGGCCATAACTAGCCTATATTATTTCCCACAGTCGATCGAAAAGATTTTCATGAAGACCATAAACTGTTGTTTTGTAGCCCCCCTTCCCCCCAAAAAAAGAAAAACAGACCCTTTATATTGGGTTACAATTTTACTGTCATACAAAGTAGTTCCACCGTTTGGATCTTTTTGGCCTCATAAGTGCAGTTGATGTGAACGAATTTACTCAAGGCAATATACATGCCGAGAAGAATTTTTTGCTTGTGGTTTTTCGCTATAGGCCCTACCAGTAACAAGAACCCGCAAAAACCCTCTCTGCCAAACCCGTTCACCCGTGAAAAAACAAGGGACATATGCAGCCCAGATGCATGGTGAATACTAGCGCTGAGGTCACAATTTGTAACACAAATGCAGAAGCGCAAGACGTGTGTGCGTACATAACTGCAGACAGTGAACAAGTTGTAATTTGTATGATTGTTGACAAAATAGTAATGTTTCCTCCCGAGAAGTTGGGACGAGAAATTTCCCGGGAAATTTGGGATTTCGAAATTTCTCGTTTTCCGGGAAATTTACGTTGGGATCCCGGGAAATTTTTTGTACATTAGCAAGGATTTCAGAGGCATTGATATCCATCATTCCGACATTTTAAAAAAATGTTTAAGTGCAAAATATAGTGATTGTTTGCGACACCGAGCAATGCAAGCACGACATGGGCCGGGTGTACACTAACGCTTAGTGCACAAAAAAGGGTAACCGGTTATCATTTTTTTCGTCCTTCCAGACTCATATTTTTTTTTTTTTTTTGCTTACTAAAAATCATTTTGAAAATTTGCAAAATTTTTTAAGACGAAATGCTTGTGAAATCAAATTTTTTTCCTCAATTTGTCAAAAAAATTGAAAAACGCAAACTAAGTTTGTTAAAACAACATAACAAAATGCTAACAATTAAAGCTAAAATGCTAAAAATAAAAAAAATGGCAAAATAGTCAAGCTCGAGAAAAATTTCCGGAAAAATTTCCCGGGAATCCAGAAGATTTTCGGGATCGGATTCCCGGGAAATTTTTTGAAAATTTTTTGTTTACCGGGAAGTTGAAAATTCAGGAAAAAGGGAAACCCTACGAAATAGGCCCCCGCAAAATGCCTCCATTTTGCTTGACCAAGACATTGTGGTAAAAATATTGTTGCATTTTAGCGTCGTCTATAGCTGTCCTGTAACTCAACACGCTGTTTGTCTTTCTACTTGTTTACTGGAATAAATCAGAAAATCCAAACACCGCATGCGAGTAAAACATACGCGCTTATGACGTCACAGAAAAGAATTGTTCGCTTTGATGATTATACATAGCGGCAGTTAAATATGAATGAAGAGAGCCGCTACACTGCTGCCCCCCAAAAGCGAACAAGACGAAAAATTAAGTAAAGCAAACACAAATATACAAATGACAAAGTTTATTGGCGAGGAGGTCGTCCTCGTCGCTTGTCTGGCGCCACGGTTACAGGCTGTGTGATATCGACGTGAGCGGGCTTGAGTCTATCGACAGATACTGTCTCTGTTCTTCCTCCGATGTCGATTTGAAATGATTTAGCGCCCCGTTGTAAAACTTTGAAAAGCCCTTCATAAGGTGCTGCCAAGGGACGTCGATGCGAGTCTTGTCTGAGGAATACGTAGAGGCTGTTGGTCAATTCAGAAGGCATGTTGGTTAATGTGCAACCATGTCGTGATATGGGGATGGGAATTTGCTTTTGAACTACTCCTCGAAGCCAAGGAAGAAATGCAGAATCAGGAGACTGAGAAGGAGCTGCTGTAGAAGGCCAAAAATCACCTGGGACAGAAAGAGGGGTTCCACAGACAAGTTCGGCCGAAGAACAGTTGAGATCCTCCTTAGGAGCAGTGCGAATACCAAGCACCATCCAAGGTAACTCAGCAACCCAGTCGGGGCCTGTTAAGCGAGCCATGAGTGCACTTTTTAGGTGCCTGTGAAACCGTTCCACAAGACCGTTAGCTTGAGGATGAAAAGCTGTAGTGCGGTGTAGGCGTATGCCTAGGACGTGGTAAAGAGAAGCCCAGATCGCAGAAGTAAACTGCGGGCCGCGGTCGCTGGATAAAATGTGCAGGAATTCCAAACCGTGAGATCCATGCAGCGAGGAAAGCTTGATGCGCAGTTGCATCCTTCAGGGACACCGCCTCAGGCCAACGGGTGAAGCGATCACCATGGTTAGCAGATACCTACGACCTTGAGAAGAAGGTAGGGGCCCAACAATGTCAATGTTGATATGCTGAAATCGAGCATTGGTTAGGGGGTGTGGTGTTACTGGAGATTTAACATGACGCTGGATCTTGGATTTCTGGCAGGCAATACATTGCTTCGTCCATAAACCTATTTGTTTGTTAAGCCCATGCCAGACGAACTTGGATGCCACCAACTTACGAGTGGTCCGAATTGATGGATGAGAAAGATTATGAATGGCATTGAAGACTGAGCTGCGCCAAGATGGCGGAACAATAGGGCGAGGGGTACCAGTAGAAACATCACACAAAAGCTTTGTTTGAGAATTCCCAATTGAAATGTCTTCCAGTTGGAGGTTGGAAATTGCGGTGCGATAAGCTTGTATGTCCGGATGTTGTTGGTCTGCTGCCATGGCAATATAATCCAAATTCCCCAAATCGGCCTGAATTGAACTCACAGATGCTCGAGAAAGTGCATCGGCAACACAATTTTTCTTTCCCGCTATGCGTCGAATGTCGGCCGTAAATTCAGATATAGCAGCCAGCTGACGTTGTTGGCGAGAGGACCAAGGATCAGAAAGCTTAGAAAAGGCAAAAGTCAAAGGTTTATGGTTAGTAAAGACAGCGAAGCGACGTCCATCCAAAAAGTAACGAAAGTGCCTTATGACTAAATGGATAGCCAGAAGCTCGCGGTCGAAGTCACTGTATTTGGTTTCGAGCTTGCGAAGTCGACGACTAAAAAACGCCAGAGGACGCCACTGTCCATTTGCAAATTGCTCCAGAACACTTCCCACAACCTTGTTAGAAGCGTCGACTGTCAAAGCAGTGGGAGCATTTTTCATGGGGTGATGAAGTAATGTAGCTTGTGCTAATGCCTGTTGTGTCTGCGCAAAAGCGTTGCGTAACTGGCTGGTCCAATCAAGCAGTTTTTGTTCTGTGGAAGCAACCTTGTAGAGAGGTGCCATTAAAGCAGCCGCACCTGGAATGAACCGGTGGTAGAAGTTCACCGTACCCAAAAATCGCTGCAGATCCTTGGTGGTAAGAGGCCTTGGAAAGTCACGTATCGCCTCAACCGAGGCGGGGAAGGGTGTCGCGCCGGTTTTGTCGATGCGGTGGCCAAGAAAGTCAAGATGTGATCGCGCGAACTCACACTTATTAACATTAATCACAAGCCCGTAATCACCGAGTCGTTGAAACAGCTGTCGTAAATGTTGCTGATGGGTTTGAGGAGTCGGGCTTGCTACTAAAATGTCGTCTAGGTGTACAAAAACATGGTCGAAAGAGTTGCAAACGGAATCCATTAGACGCTGGAATGCTTGAGCGGGACTTTTGAGACCAAACGGCATGCGGAGGAATTCAAAAAGCCCAAAGGGAGTGATTACGGCCGTTTTGCAGATATTGTCTTCGGCTACTGGTACCTGATGGTAGCCACGAATTAAATCGATTTTGGAAAAAATAGTTGCCCCTTCTAGGCGCGCGGAAAAATCCTGGATGTGCGGGATAGGATAACGGTCGGGCCGTGTGGCTGCGTTAAGACGGCGATAGTCACCACAGGGTCGCCAGCCCCCAGAAGCTGTGGGTACAAGATGAAGTGGGGATGCCCATGGACTAGATGACCGTCGAATGATCCCCATTTCCAACATTTTGTGAAATTCGCTTTTGGCTAAAGCGAGTTTTTCAGGCGAAAGACGCCTAACACGGGAGTGAACAGGGGGAGAATCGGTGGGAATATATTGCTCGACGCCATGTGCGGGATGAGGTTTAGAAAATTTAAGAGTAGTTATTCGCGGAAACTCGGCCAACAGTTTTGCGTAGGTGTTAGAAGACAAAGAGATAGCATTAATAGCTACAGCAGGGATAGTGATTTTTCGCAGTGGTATGCTCGTAAACGACTCGGCATTAACAAGGCGTTGGTGCTTCATGCCAACAAACAAAGAATTTGCTCTTAAAAAATCAGCCCCAAGAATTGGTCTAGAGACATCTGCCAAAACGAAATTCCATTGAAAGAGACCCGGTGGCAAGTCGAGAGTTACGGCACGTTTATCATAAGTTTTTATGTTGCTGCCATTCGCTGCCAAGAGGACTGGGCCTTGGGTGTTGTTTCGACGTTCAATGCCCGCAGGAGGTAAAACACTGATCTTGGCGCCGGTATCCACCAGAAAGTTACGTGTTGACAAGCGGTCACGAACAAAAAATAGGTTTGTTAATCCGCCAGTCGTCGCAGCCACTAACGTCGACCGGCTGGTAAGTTTTCCGCATAATTACATGGAGAAACACAGCGGGGCTTTATCGCCAAATCTACGATGATAGAAGCACAGACCTATCTGCTCAAGAGCCGATGTTTTCTGTCGGTTATTGTTTTGTTTTGGTGGTGGTTGGCGAGCGAGGATGCGGGCGATCATCGGTTCCCTTGAACGGGCCAACCAGAGAGTATCTGCTCGTTGCGCTAAGGTGCGAGGCTAATATCGTCCTAACGTCCTAATATCGTCCTAACGTCTTCGGGAAGGTGTTGAAGAAAACGAAGCATGGTTTCCCAATAAGGCCAGCATGTCATCCATCAAGGCGGATGGTTTGCGGTCTCCAAGTCCAGGCATGTTCAGGAGGCGAGCAGCGCGTTCTTGATGCGAAAGGACAAACGTCGCTAGCAAACGCCGCTTAAGACCCTGATATTTATCGTTAGCTTGGGGATTTTCCAACAAAATAAGTAGTCGTTGAGCAGTTTCCTGGTCTAATGCGGCCACCACGTAATAATATTTAGTGTCATCGGCGGTGACATGCTGTAGCGCAAACTGAGCCTTTGCCTGCTGAAACCACACACGTGGCTGCGAAGTCCAAAACGGAGGCAGTTTTAGGGTGACCGCATTTTGATTTTCTGCAGCTGCATTCTCCTGAGCCATGTCCACTTGAAATTCTCAACTTCAAAATTACACGATTTTGAAAACGGGATTCACCAATTTAGCGTGGCCTATAGCTGTCCTGTAACTCAACACGCTGTTCGTCTTTCGACTTGTTTACTGGAATAAATCAGATAATAGAAACACCGCATGCGAGTAAAACATACGCGCTTATGACGTCACAGAAAAAATTGTTCGCTTTGATGATTATACAGCGGCAGTTAAATATGAATGAAGAGGGCCGTTACACCATATTTTTAATCTACTAATAGCAGCTGCAGGAGAAAAAAGAGAAATAGCCTACTTAACAACGAAAAGTTTTAACTAAATACAGCTCTGGTTTCTGTTTTTATGAGGCTATATAAAAAATAATACATAACACAACTTGAAACAACAGAACCATTAGGCAAAAAGCAAAGCCAGATCAAATTTTCATTTTACTCGCGGTATTACGCCCGAAGCGTGAAATGGTCTCGGGTCCCATCTCTACTGCTTAGCGGCTGCGCAGCACAGAAACGTCGAAGCGGTGACGAGCAGTTTGCAACAGCGTCCAATTCGACCAGTCGAAAAATCGAACCCAAAACTTTAAGCATTGCGCAAACCTGCCGGTTCTATCACCGTTCTGCTTACTTTTTGACCAAAGTGTTTAGTTTTTTCCAAAAGAATGTGTTTATTAACATTATATTTTAACTAAAAAATAAAACGTAACTAGCCTACACCGTGCCTCGCAGTTAATGCCAATTGAATTGTGACTCACATCTACTAACGACCGTGGGTTTAAAATCTATAAATATTTTGGCAAACAAAAGTGTTGGACATGGAAAGCATTGACTATTTTCATACATAATCTAAAACATTGTTGTAGGCTACTGCACAGGGGCGGCTCGTAGTGAAGGCAAAAAAGGCTGCAGCCTACCCAGGTTATCACCTCTATTTTTTTTTTTTAAGAAGCAAGAGTTTTTACAACAATTTCTTTTTTTTTGATAAAAACAAATTGTCTACAAAAAATGGCAACCCGTAAAAGGATTTGCTGCAACTGCAACAGCCTTTTGTAGCAAGAACTAACCCTAGTGTTACGTCATCAATGCTTTAAGGCAGTTTGAATTACGTTTAATGAGACGTGTTAAGGCTGTGTCAAAGTAGCCTTTTTGGTGGTCATTGAGGAGTAAAGCTTAGAGATTGGCTCTGCATTATATGCAATCGATGCAATCATATCGAGATGCTGGGTTTAATGAATGATTTAAGATGGTAAGGCAAGGATAGCTTTAGGATGGTAAGGCAAGGGTAGTTTTTAGGATGGTAAGGCAAGGGTAACTTACAGCTTAAGCTTGTAATACAGATGTAGAGGCTAGTAGACTCAGCACTTATTTGCACTGGGCCTAATAGATTGCGAAAAAGAAAAACTTTTAAGCTGTTGATTGGTTGGTACGCAGCTTAACTAGGTTTAAAGACTAGGAACGGTAGCAGACTAGCAGAGTACCGATAGTCTACCCTAATAGTAAAACTTGTTTGGACCAAACTTGTGTTTGTTCATGTAGACTACAGGAGCAGGTTACTTAGACTACAGGTACTCGTAGACTAAGCCACTGGTACAGTGCTATGATGAAAAAAAAAAAAAACTTGTTGAGTAATAATAATTAATGGGACACCTGCCTGTGTACCTGTATTTGTGTATAGTCTAAAGCATACCTCCTTGCCAGTGAAATAGAGAGTTATTTTCATTTCATAGTTGAGTATTTATTCCGGCCAGCTTTTCTAGTCATGCAGTCCGTAACCGTTTAAAATGGTCACGAGCCGCCTCTGCTACTGCAAGCTGTTAACCATGTAATCAAAATAATTTTGCTCAACTTCAAAAGTTTTAGGTCGATTTATTATTTTACAAAACCTACAAGCTTTTTATACTAAACAGTAATTGCGGCATCACAACTTACTCCAAATCACTTTTGCTGAATAATTGTTCTCTCAAATGTATATCTTTACTGTACAGAATTGAAGTACGAACTGTGTACCAGACTATGAAAAGTTGAAAATACAACGATTCTTTCGTTTATTAATTACATGCAGCCTGTCCTATTTACCGCTTATTTTTTATTCTTTGTGATAAATTTCTGATTTCCGTGAGAGTTTTTATCAATGCAACAAATTGAATGGCAACAACTTGGAAAAAAAATTAGTTTTTCCTGTTTAACTTTTATTTTCTGTTCTTTACTCGGTAAAGTATGATATCGCGTAAAAATCTATAACGACAGATTGAACTAAAAAGAAACAAAAGTAATGCAGAAAAATAATTCTAAGGTCTAGCATTAATTTTCTCGTCTCATCAAGCACTTTTTATTACTCTACATTACAGCTGTGAGTGGTAATGTTATTATTTTTGTGAGAGTACATAGATGAGGATGTAGCAATCCATCCCTTCGAAAGAGAATCATCTGCGTGAGGAATTTTTTTGTAATCTTACTTATTGCGAGCAGCGCACCACATTGCCAAACAAAACATAATAACATAGTTTGCAAGCTTCGGATCGTTTTGTTGCGAAATCAGTAATTTTGTTTTGAAGAGAAGCGAACTAAACAACTCAAACACATCCAGTGAATGTAGTCAAGATTCAAGAAGCAACATTGCATTATTGTCATATTGTGGTGGAAAGAAATGGGGTTAATAGATCACTTATCGCTTGAGGCAAAAACATTGAAACAACAATAACGCGCATACACGCTTGACCAATTTTTTTGACGCAAAGCTAGCGTCTGCGAAACGCGAAGATTATTTCATTAACTCTCTCAGCATGAATATTGGCCGTAAAATCGAAAATCTGTTTGAAATGCCGCAAAATTGTGAGGTACCTGTCAAAAATGCTCATTTGTAGCTAAACTAAAATAGGTGGAGTGCTAATTCAAACATTCATGCACACCGAAACAAATTTTAGTAAAAGTCAAGAAACTTCAATGCTCTACGTTTAACCGTTTTCTTTGTGTGTCACTTTGAAAACACCCTGTATCCAATCGACACTCCCCCCAGTTAAAATACGGTTAATGAATAATGAGCCCTCGAAAGGTAACTTCATGATGCAGAATCAAAATTACACCCAGTACATAAAGCAATTTTTTAGTTATGAAGGATAAACTTTCCATTGCGAAGAACAATAATTGTGAGACGGATATATTAATTGCTTTTCTTAGCTTGATCGTAACGATGAGGCAAACTGCACGAATTGTCCACTAAACCGCCCCAATCGGTGCAAATGTAACAAAATTGGTGACATGAACTGCAGTGGTAGTGGCTGGACATGCTACAAAGATAGTGGTAAATAAACACTGACCGTTTGAGCAAGCTCTCTAGGTTTATTTTTTGTTTTTATTTTCTGTTTACAGTACGTATACTGTATGTACGAATTCCACTACAGTCTACAGACCTCAATAAAAACAACACAGTAATCAAGAAATGTTGACATAAGATGACAGCACTGAAAGCAAAGTGTGATGGTTTTGTTAGTTTTTTGTTTTTGCTTTTTTAGTCCTTTTGCGGTTGTGATGTTTTGTTAACTCTCATAGCTAGATGTTTGTGTAAAATTCTTCTTTATATAGCATGGGTCTGGAGTAAAAAACTAACGGTCCAAATTAAAACCAGAGTGGTTTATTTGATCCAATTAACCACCACATTTTAAAATTGACAATTTTTGAGATTTTTTTAAAATGTAAATATTTTATTTTTTGAAAATAATTTTTGCCGTGTAGATGCATCAGCTATACTTACTAATAAAGTGTGAGTGACTGGACTTGACTTGCGTTTGTATTTTTTGAATAACTAACAATTTTTCTTAAGCGGTCCAATTTACAGTACTTTCCCCTACTACGGGGGGCTAAATCTAAAAATATCTTTTATGAAAAAATAATTGCTGTATTGTATTAGTTGCATATTTATCCTCCTACCACGAGACACCGATCATAGCGCTGTAAAAAGCTCGCACACGAAGATGGGAGAATCTCGCTAAGTGCCCTTCCCAATGGCACAACAAAAAAACTTGCCGGCTTGTTCTCCACAGTCCCTTGAATGCTTCATGCTAGACCAGGGAAGGAAACCTGCGGCCCTCTTAAGCTTTGAATGTGGCCCGGGTCAAAACTTTGTTAAGTGTAAACTGTACACACCGGTAGAATAGAAAACATCAATCTTTCTTAAAAACTGCTTCACACTCAACTACATGTGGTATTCATTAGTGGCATAGAAATCGCAAAAAAGTTTCTGATTTTACCGAAAAAAATAACTTGTAGCGAATGTTTAGTCAATTCGTCTATTTTTTTGCCAAAATTTACATACTGCAAGTAATGTGGCCCGCTGTGTTTTGCCGGTTTTTACCTCTGCGCTAAGACAGCAAGGCCTGCGCAATAATCTGTCAGCTTGCGTCAAACAAGCTTAGGGTTCATTTTTGTCGGTACAACACGAAGCGTAAGTACATTGATGTGGAAACAATGCAATAGCGTTGTTGTGATTTAGAGAAATTCATTATTAAATCAGTTTGCTTTGTATAGCTGTGAAGAAATATTGTTTGTTATCGCAAACCAAAACGTTGTTCAAAGACTAGATTATAGTCTACAATCTGCAGCTCTAGCCTGTAACACCAATATATCCGTAAATTATCAAAAACAAATTGTTAAACACTCCTCACTTCCATCCGTAATCTACCTGTAGTAGATAAAAAATGATGGAAATTGGATTTAATTCACAATGTTCGGATATATTCGCTGTTGCAAATTGCTATTCACGGTTTTTTGTTCTTACGTTGCAGAAGAATATGATTACAAAAGCCAAACAATTTCACCTAAAATATTCTTTACAAAAATGAGCGATGATAATTCTGATGTTCGGGTACGCATAGCTCAGCTAGCCATCGACGTACTGCTGGTTAAATGCCTCTTCGCTCTGCAAACATTTGCTGCAGTCAGAGCTACCTATTGGCTGCTCTTCGTGCCTCTTGGTTTTGTTAAGGGCTTAAAAAACCAAAAATTGCTTTCGAGAGTGACCGTTTTATTTTTCACCGCGGAAGACACTATTTGAGAAAACGTTTTTTTTTTTTTTTTGCAATAAAACTGAAAAAGACAACAATAACCCAAAGCAATACTTACTATCAATCTAACGTAAAAAAGCCCATTTGCGATCATGTGTCTCTACGTCATGTTTGTGTTTTGCTATAAAATATCCAAACTTTCGAATGGAGCTAACGATGTTAAAATATTGCATCATATTGGGTTTGCATTTAGAGTATTTACATCGATCAATTAAAAATCAAGCGTACAAAAGTAATTCATTTATAAGCTGAAAGATACCGTTGTTTTTTTGAAATCCAAATAATCTATGCCTTTATCCTGATTCAGGGATGGCGAACCTGTTTAGGTGGTAGGTCAAATTAAGGTCGTAGACCGAAAAAAGAAAAAGCGTGGGTTACGAATGTCATAATATTAACAAGGGGCTCGAACCCAAGTTCTGCCGAAATCTGTGCAAAGAGCAAACAGAAAAAGTCTTCACCTCAGAAATACCCAGCTTCCCGTCGTCAATGCCACAGTATGGAAAGATAAACTTTTTTTCAATACGTTAATGTTCATAACCGTTTTTTTCGTAAAATTTTCTAAACTACAAGTGGGTCACTGAAATGTGCAAATTGGTACACTTAGTACGAATCGTGTCAATCGGTCACTTGGTCAGTGGTTCGCCATTCCTGTCCCAATTAAAGTCGTAAAAGAATTTCACTGAAAACTAATCTGACACATCACACCAAAACATATCAACAAATTTACAATTACAAGACAAGTGCATGATAGTTTCCGGTTCTTCTAAACAAAGTACACAATAATTACTATCAACAATTTCCAAACCATGCAGTTGCACATTTGTTACAATTGATTTTAAGTTTAATCTGATTTGGAAGGATCTTAATTTGGCCTCATTTGTTGCAAAATAGTTGTTTTTACATATTTTAGATCAAAGAATATTTGACGGCTGTCGCGAAATAGGAAATGGTATTACTTCGCTAACAGGACGATTGATAAGAATTGTATGACAAACCGTAGCAATTAATTCGTTTTTAGATCTGACCTCACGAAAAAAAACAAGACCTTCTTCGTTGAGAAGAGATCGAGCAGGGAAGTATCAAACAACAGTCGAAGAGGCCAGTCGGATGGTAGCTTGCTCTCTAATTGAACATCGGGAATATTGCAATATTTACACAGTTACTAAAAAATATGTTAAACAAAAAGTAGCCTAATGACCAGAAATTCAAGAACATGGTTAAAAAATCTAGCATAAAATTTTATCAAAAACCTCAAAAGATGAAAGAATTTCAAGATTATAACGAAAATATGAATACATTATTTGACATTTTTTGTGAAGATCAGCAAAGACGAACATCCCTGGAGAAGCTGTTTCACATCAAAATGACACCAATGGTATGGAGTTTTTTAGAGGGTATACGAACTACTAGAAAACAATACTGCGAATCTGCAGTAGGTTGCAGATGGCGCAAAACAATGGAAAGAAAAATAAGACAAGAAAATAAATTGGAGGAACAGCGGCAAAAGCAAATTCAGGCTCCGAATATGATTTTGAATGAGAGTATGCAAACAGAGGGTGAAACAAACCACGAAATACAGATGATGAAGATGCTTCCTTTGTCCAAAGCGCTCCAAGAGGAACAAAACGACCGTTTGTTGATGCCTCCACATCCTCCAGCTATGATCCTCATCCGACTAAGTATCAACTTATCAGAGAAAGTCTTCATGTCATCGAGCCAGAATTTTATCAAAGCAGTTGATGTATTGATCACCAAATATCATTGTTCAAAGATGCAAAGTATGGCAGCAGTGATAGAAACTAGGAGGATTATGTTTGGACGAAATAACTGGAAATTCCACTCTGAAAATCAAAACCTCATAGATTTGGATACAGCTCCTGACAAGAAGATTATTAGAAGAGCTGAAGGAGCTCTGCAAGCGTTGTCACTAAGCTGTCTCGTTGAAGAAATAATGGAAAGTGATGACTCGATGATAACATACCACACTGACAGCTCCAAAGTTCAAGGCACTGGTGGATATTTAGTGCAAGAAATAACAATTGATGGAAAGTACAGAAGTCTTCCAGCACTGCCAATAAGCAATGACTGTCGAGATAACCTTCACTTTTGAAACAAACAATTCTCTCCATTCTGTCTGCGGCAAGTGGGGTTGCTGTAAGTGATCTATTTTCAAAAATTATCTATCAAATGATTGATGCTACATCTCACAACTTGGATGTGGTTAAACTTGTTGTCATGGATTTAACTGCTGATCATATTACGCAGCATCTGTTTTGCCAAACTCATCCTTGCTTAATGTTCAACAGAAAAATTGTCGAAGTTGTTAGGGATATAGAAAAAGCAATTTGGGTACTGACAAATTTGATTCCAGTTTTCTGGTGAGTGCTACTGCACAACATGCCACGGTCTTTGAGCAATATTTAGACTGTGTTGTTCGACTTGTCTCCAGTGATTTTGACCACAAACCGTAGAGTTATTCGAAAATGTTCGGCTTCTTTATTGCACCCAAAAAAAATTTGCAATAGCGTTAAAAGTGGAGCGATTCAATCGCTTCGTATATCTTTGTGTTGCAGTGCTCTATATTCAAGATGATGTGCATGCTTTCCTCCAAAAGCATGACCATATCACCAACACACTGGCTTGCATAGTAAGATCTTTTGCTAGTTTGGAGTTTCTTTCCATTTTTGTGGTGTCGGGGCCAGTGATGATCGGAGTCAAAAAATTTTGACTCCTACTTCGCTCCTACTCTGATTGTTTTAAAAATGTTAAACTCCGACTCCTGTTTCGATTCCTGTTAATAATTCAGTTTCAGTAGATTAGCAAAACACATCTGAACTAAAAAACGAGGAAAATCTATTAAAAAAAAGCAATCTCCGGCTCGGCTTTGGCTCCGATTTTTTTAAAAGTGGCTCCTGTTCCTACTCCGGTCAAAACTGAGATACTCCCGCTCCTGCTCCGGTTGTTGATCATCTCTGGTCAGGGCCGCCATCGGAGTTCATCTTATTCAACCTTACCTAAACATGACATACTTTGACCCAATGAGCTACAGCGAGTTGGTTCCAACTATGCGTGTGCTTTATGATAATTTACTCAACTGTAACCCAGTGAATTTGCTGGGTTTTGCTCGACCTGCTTTCAGCTTCATCAGCAATGATGGATTAGGTCAATGCAATTGTTGGCCTCAAGTTCTTACGGAAGTTCAGGCATTCTTTCAACTGCACCAAAACAAAGTTGTTCCAATCTTGCAAGTAATTCTTCCTCGACCAGCAGATGGCTTTGCTAAACAAAGAGGCCATATATTTGGATTTGGAAATGGGAATAATGAAGCAGAGGTGTACAATAGAAATGAGCGGATTGAGATTTTTTCCACTCCGAGTCCAGTCTAATATTTTAAAATGAAAATCCAATCCGACTCCGAGAAAAGAGGCTAAACTGAGAGTCCACAGTCCAATCTTAGTCCAAACATAACAACACGTGACAAAAATTTCTAATTGCTTCTTCATGATCACATTTTCACACAGCAACCCCTTCAATCTAAATTCAACTTACTGAAGCTACTCATTAGTCTATATGCTGCAAAATAGTTTTTAAGACTTACTCCAAAAATTCCATTTCCAAGTTTTATATATACATAATCTGTCGATACTGCTTCCACAAAAACAATTAGTTTTGTAAATAACTGTACCAGTACCATATATCATAAACATTAATAACCCATACTGTGACTACAGAACAGTAGACACTGATAGACCTAATGCTTCAGTTAAACTGCAATATATTCTGTAAAAAAAAAACTAATATTAAAGTTCTTGTAGTTCCGCTAAATCAATCAAATAAGCAGAAGAAATAAAAAAGCAAAGAAGTTTTTACAAACATACACACAATACAAGTATGCAAAAAAATCAGCAGTGAACACTTATGTTTAGGCCTACTTAATCAGGTACCAGCACTACACTACCGGTAGGCCTACTTTACCACAGCAAAAAAGCTGCAACTGTTGTTATCTCTGACATCATATACCACAATTATAATACAAGTTGGTCATTAAATCTAAACAAAAGACCAAAAAAATAATTTTAAAATTTAGCTAGTGTATAATAGATTAGATATGAGCTTACATTAACTCAAATTAACTCAACCTTTGTTTATGCGAATGTACCGGTATCTTCCATTTCCATATCTTTGTTTACTTTTTAGGCTTTGCACAAAGGTTAGGCTACCAGTAGGAAAGATATCTCATATTTCCAGTAGCCTGTATGAGTGTATAGCCTAGCTATCATCAGGTTATGTGCATTTCTTACAGTTTGCTACCGGTACTGTTTCAAAAAAGAACATTTACCGGTACTGGTATTTGTTTTCAGATCGACAGTCTCCAAGCAGCACTACCGTGCCTGTAACTGACTAACCTGCTCTGCGCTAAGTACGGTAATTAAAACTACCGGTATAGCCTAGGCATAACTGATCTACTAGTCTACTATTCAGCATCAGACTCTTTGACTCTATAGCTGAACCGATTTATAGTCGTTATTTCGCTGTCCTTTACTTATTCATGTTTTTGTTAAATATGACGAATTATAAAGCGTTACTGGTAAGTCGGGCCTCATCTAGAGTAAGCCGTTTGCGTCTTCTGTTGCATTACGCAAACTGGTTATTCTAAACGCAGACGGCTTACCCTAGACGAGACCCGGTAAGTCTACTAAGCTTAGAGCTAGACTAGTCTAAGTCTTCAAAACTGATGCATTAGCCGAAGCTTAGACAGTTTATGTCTACGATGTCATAATCGAACAAACCAAATTTCTGGTTGCAACGTCTCAGTGTAAATTGTGAACTGCAGTAACGCGCGAATACACCTTTTTTAACTCATTAGGTTGGATTTCGGAATGAACTTAAAAATCCTGTAAAATCGTTCGAAAAACGAAAATTCATTATTATTATTCTTTTTGAAAAGATTTAAGCTAGAATAAAAGTATTTTTTAAAAGGAGATATAATGTAGCCTAATCTATAGAGCGTCAGTCCGGGTCCGATCCAATTCAACACTCAGGCTCCAACAAAAAAACGGTAAATCCGGCTCCAATCCGGTTCCATGCTCATCTCTAGTGTACAACGGCCCGGAGCCGGATTTAAAAACCGGATAATGTGGCTGTTGCTTCGGATCCGAATCGGGATTGTGGTTTTTTGCTTTTTCCGGATCAGAATCCGAATTCAATTTTGGATGATAACCAATGATTTTAATAAGCTACAGTATTAGTGGGCTATTGGGTATATATGTAATTTGTGTATATGTAGTTTGTATACATTACGCTCTATAGATTAGGCTACATTATATCTCCTTATTGTGGTGGATGCAGTGTCAGAACATGCAAGAGAGGGACTATTGAATGAAATTTTGTACGCGGATGATCTTGTGCTGATGAGCGAAATTCGGAGGATCTAAGGGAGAGGTTCCAAAGGTGGAGAGATGCATTGGAAAGCAAGGGATTGAGAATAAATATTACAAAGACTAAGATGATGGTGAGTGGTGCAGAAGGGGAGGTTGTGCGTAGCAGGGTGGATCGGTGTGAAATATGTGGAAAAAGAGTTATGTCTTACGCGGTGTGGTGCACGCTCTGTAAGAAGTGGATTCATGCGAGATGCACTAAAATGAAAAAAGTATCTTGCAGTTTTACACAACAGTTTGTATGTAGAAGATGTGAAGATATTGGAGACGGAAAGGAAGAACCAGTGGAGGTGTTGTGTGATGAAGTGGAGACTGTGAAGGGTTTTTGTTATCTTGGAGATAGGCTGAATGCTAGTGGTGGGTGTGAAACTGCAGTGACTGCAAGAGTAAGGATCGGATGGATGAAATTTAGAGAATGTGTAGAGTTGTTACTTGGGAGAAGGTTTTCTTTGAAAATGAAAGGGATGGTGTATCGTAGTTGCGTAAGATCAGCAATGTTTCATAGAAGTGAGACATGGTGTTTGAGGGAAAATGAGATCGTAATTTTGAGAAGAACTGAAAGAGCTATGGTGAGATCAATGTGTGGAGTAAAACTAGTGGATAGAAAGAATACTCAGGAGCTGATGAAAATGCCGGGTCTGAAGGAAACTTTAGATAAAATAGCTAAAGCGAATGGAGTAAGATGGTGTGGACATGTGGTTAGGAGGGATGATGAGAGCATTTTGAAGAAGGCAATGATGTTTGAAGTGAATGGACCACGAAAGCGAGGACGGCCGAAGCAAACATGGAAGAAACAAGTCGAGGAGAATATAAAGAAGATTGGGTTGAGGGTGGAGGAAGCTACAGATCGCGCGAGATGGAGAGAGGGAGTGGGAGCGATTGCTAAAGGAATGAGGTGCATCCGGCCACCTTCGGACACGAGGAAAAACCGGATTAAAACTGGACGATGATGAATACAATGCCAATACAGAATTTGAATTCGGAGTCTGATTCTATTCTCTGAATTTTTTAGGATTCGGTGTCGGATTCAAATTTGGACGCTTCGGATTATGATTCGGATTGAAATTTTCGACTCCGGACACCTCTATAAAGAAGGTATTTGTCAGCTAGATTCTGCGGATACCTGCCTGGATATGGCACCAATAAATATCTTAGATAGTGAAAGAGATGTTGGCACTATCAACTACGAGTTAAAGATCCGTGGAGCAAAGCAGTTGGTATGCAGCAGCAAGTCTCATGTGAAAGCTAAACGGGTTGATTTGGTCGAACTTAAACCAAAAGAAGAATTTAGAAAACATTACAAAAATGCTGAAATCATTTTAGAAATTGTTAAAGTCTGAAATGAAACGCAGATGAATCTCTTGAAACAGGGTTTTTGTGCAAAGAAGCTCAATCATTAGTCAGTCATCAACGACGAGTAAGGGATTTATATTTTCTTCAAAACTTTGAAGGGCCATTTTCTCGAGCAGAAGATGTAAATCGTTTTATGTGTAACAATGACGTGACAGATGAAACCAAAAGTAAAGTCATGTATCACCAAGTTCGTTTTGCTCGAAACACTAGTTTGTCTCTTTCGAAATGTAGTGAAGTTTTTCGTTTGATGAAAAAGCATCACCGCTTACAAACAGTTCTGTATGCCAACAACTTGAAAACATATTTGAGTAAAGTATAAAGCAAATCCACAGCAACATGGGAAAACTTTGATAAAGCTGTTAATGAATTAGCACAGTTAATTCGGGTTGATTCTGCACTGCCATTACCTTAAGTGTTCAAAACCAGTGCAAAGCAACGGACTATTTGAGCAATTAAGCACTGATATACTTAGAATTAAAAAGAGCACTAACTGACCAGTGCAGTAGTTGCTGTTAATACCGTTTGCCTCCATGCTTATGAACTTACTCGTATTATGCTTAAGCTAATGAGAAAGTTTTTTTCAATAACGCATTATTTTTATGTTCCATTTGGACAAGGGTTTTTAAGACATATAGCTATATTTTTTGCATTTTTGTGATGGTACAGACTCATCGCATGTTTTAAATAGGGACTCATTGGCGTCTGTAAAAAAAAGTGGTGACTAAGCCACCCTCTCTAATCTTATTCAAATAAAATTCGTAACTATAAAACACCGTAAGCGGTGCAACGTATCATAATAATGTATTCCAATTACTTGGGAGTACGTAAAGAACAAATCGCTTCATGAACGAGTTTTGCAAAAACAGACAAGCTTACTATAAGTCTCCGATCCAATTAATGACGAAATTGCGTGTTTTTTAAATCAAAAAAGAAATCAAATCTGGATTATACTCGCCGAATTACATTGACGCGTGTAACGAGTGGCGGGGCCCATTTCCGCGGCTATGTGCCTGAACAGCACAGCTCCGAAAAAGCGTTGTAGCACTGACGAGCTGTTGGTGACACTGTGTCCAATTTGACCGGCGAGGTGTCTTTAACGACTACAAAAACCGGCTGGTCTTGCGCAATTAGTATTGATGTTAAACTTAAACAATATTTGTAAGTGGTATTGTTTGCTACGTTATTGGAATTTTAGCAAAGCTCGTTTTTGCACGTCATTAGCGACTGCGTAGCATGTGGCTACGGTCAAAATCACGTTTGTGGAAAATCGACATTTGCAATCATTACCTGCGCGCTGCAAAACGGAAGTCCGGGAAAATTTGTAGCCTAATTAACAATTTGATTGAGAGTAATGTTTATGATTGCTAAAAGCCATTTTTGATAATATGTTTTCAAAGAGCTGAGCGGACGGAAGTACCTTTTTATAGAATTTTATTTAAATCATAGTTTCACTAATTTTTAGAAAATGCGAATTACCATTTTTACGTGGTTGTATGTCGCGATATTGAAACTTAGCTAGAGATTCAATCTTTAATTCTGAGAACTTTGAAACGTCAGCTATCCCAGAGAACGACGTGAAAGTATCAGTACTATATCCAATGGTTTTTAGAAATCTTGCAATCTGCCACTTTCAAAAAAAACACCCTTGATATATAATGAAATTATTAACTCAGAAAATATTCGCTCCTTCCTGAGCAATACAAATCACTTTAAAATCTCCGCTAACACTCACTCAATAGTACTACATTGTTACGTAATTACAACACAACAGTAGGCGTCTCCATTATAATAAACGACACCATAGATTGCAAAACGTCGATTATGACGTCATACATAAGATGAAAAGATGCTCAAGGTAAGAAGTTTTTAGTGGTTCCCAACCTTTTTGTCTTGGTGACCTTTTTAAAAATTTTTGTGGATACTGCGACCTCCACTTATATTCTTTCCGCAATGCATAATTAAAAAATAAACACTAAAATGTTTTTCTTGCATTTATTGACAAATCAATGCGATGGTTGACCTTGTAGATCTGCAGGCAGCTGATCGTGAAATTCGCTAATAGATTTACAGGCTGCTTAACTGATCTTTGTTGTAATAATTAAATAACTAGGCTATGCTGCGCTACTTCGTTAGTATATTTTAATTTGCAGCAACTGCACACTTAATCTTACAGTCACGTGGTCATAAGTTAATTAATACATCACGGTTGACGCATACTGATACAATAATGTGGAAAAGTAAAGCCACAGTAAATTTTTCCTCCTTAAGCTATTTTCGTCCCATAGTAATTTTATTGTATTCTGATGCAATAATATTATGCTACAAAGCAATCCGAATGAAATGGCTCAGTGAAAAGTGACACACTGCAAGGCGCATACGGGTACTACTAGCAGACCGGTACTTAGTACTACCGGTACGTACCCCGCGACCCCGTTTGCGGTCGCGACCCACAGGTTGGGAACCACTCTAGAAGGTTTCAGTCAAAACCTGAGATAAACAACAAAAGTTCTAGATTTTAGCGTGCTTCTCGTCACGTGTTGCAATAATTCACTCACCAAATGACTATACTACAGAACCAGCTCAATTTAGACCAGTAAGACGGTTTTATCACAGGATATAAACTCAAAATACATTCCTTGATTAATAACGTGACGTGATATTGCACATTACTGTAATTCTGTATACCCTGCTTACTTGCATTTTACCGTTAAAAGCATTCGTATACAGTTTTACTGTTAGTTTAGGAAGTCCAAAAAAAATGATGGGCTTGACTAGAGATGCAAATGATAATTTAAAACATTGTTTTTTTATTTAAATACAAGGAACTGCAAATTTTAAACAAATTTTTTACTATCCCGGAGCATTACTTATTTTAGACAAAAAAAAACTTAAAAAACCATGTTTAAAAATTTAAAACATTGTGTTTTATTCAAATACAAGGAACTGCAAATTTAAAACACGTTTTTTACTATACCGGAGCAATACTTATTTTAGACAAAAAAAAACAACAACATTGTTTTAAAACCATGTTTTTTTCTTAATCAAAAGTTTTTTCTGTTTGCACAGCTGTTACTACCTTAGTTTTAACACTGAAAAGAGATCAAATGGCATTTAAATCTTTTTTTTATTTCAAGCCACTTATTTGTAGCTTAGGATTTTTGTGGCAGTGAAATACATGCATCATGGAGATGACCTAGTTGAGCATCGAACCCGCCAAGCCAGCTTCGGAGCCTAATGCACCAACCACTCGGCCAACTCCATGTGCGACATTTAAATCTTACAGCAGTGGGGTATGGCTATGGATCTGGTGTGCCCCTTGCGGGAGAGTGAAATCAAAATTAACTTTCAATATGTTTACTCCCGCTAAGCAACTAGTTGATAACCTTTTTGGCCTTCAGTTTTTGATGCAGGTTTGCTAGAGCTAGGGTTTGCTAAATCCGGATCCTCACGGTTGGGCGTACTGCCAGGAATTAAGATGGATGCAGTCGACTGTTGCTGAAGCATCAGGCACACATCTGCAATATATTTGTAGATATACTTAATCTCCTGACATTATTAGGTTTGATCTCTTATTAGGTTTCGCCTTTATTAGGTCTGATCAGAGGAGCTCAGAGTAGTCTGGGGTGAACCTCAGCAATTTTTTGTTTGTGGCACCACAAAACAAAAAACCTCCACCCCTGCGAAAGTGCTCAAATCGCATCAGCGAGGAGCTTTGCGCAATGCTATACACAATTCTAACTCACTCTTGTCAAAAGATAACGGGCAATGTCACCTAAGTGACATAATATCAATAGCACAGTATCAGCAAAAAAAGGAGACTAAAATAATACTGGAAAAATAATAAAATTATCTGCTGGTAGCAAAACAGATGTTACGATAAAAAATTCAACCAGTCATGCTATTTTCATGAATTTAGTATCGATGGCCTAGTACTTCCATAGAGAACTGTTTGATGTCAGCATTGTTGTATTGGCAGACAATAGTTTTGAGACAGACATGGGGTAATCGTAATGTAATTAGTAATCGATTACAATTAATTACATTTTTTTCAGTAATCGTAATCGATTACTAACCCAAAATTAGCTGTGTAATTGTAATCGTAATCGATTACATTGCAGCTGATTACATCATTCAGTGAATTACGCTTTCGATTCTGGTTGAAGCGGTGAGAATTTTTGTTTTGCGTACTTGCACTGCATTGTGCCAATTCACAAGTCTATCCGCTGTGTTGTTTTGAACCACATCACGCAGTTGGAAGCAAAAATGTAATTAGAGCATTGCCACCTTTATCTCTTAGATCTGAATAACAGCTGCCGTGGTGCTAAAACTTCTATTGTGCTGTTTTATAGCACCCATGCTTTCTACTAAAACAAACAAGCAACACATTCGTCTCTGAAAATTTAATTAGCACGTCATTCATTTATTTGATCAGAGTGTGAAGCAAAAAAATTTCTTCGCAAGCTTTGCAGTCTGTGATTAGTTTTTAGTATGAGTTGTCAGTCGAGTCTTAGTTTCGCTTAAAAGTAAAACCAAAAAAAATCTACCTACAATTCCGCAAGCTGACTAAAAGTAATCGAAATTGTAATCGCGATTGCAATGATGTAATTGTAATTTTAATCAATTACAATAATTTTTTTTAGTAATCGTAATCGTAATTGTAATCAAATGATTAGGAGTAATTGTAATCGTAATCGATTACATGAGTTCTGTAATTGCCCCAAATCTGTTTTGAGACTGTTGTTTGGTCGGCCTTTTTTCTTCCTTATTGAGTCTTCAAATATAAGCGTTTTAGTAGTTGCATTATGGGATTTTCTTATGACGTGAGCCAAATATTATGTTTGCTGCAATTTAATAAAATCAGATACGTTAGAGGTCCTGCAAGTTTTCAGAAGAATCTTATCCGTAATGGTGAACTTGTAATCATTTGTTTGATTGAATCCATTTCTTAACATCTTTCTAAGCATCGTTTTGTAACAGACGTCACTCTTTTGAAGCTGCTGTTGTGTGACTGATCGAGCTGAGCAACCATAGGTTAAACGAGTTGTAACAAATGCATTGAGAAATTGAATTCTTGTGGAGAGATGTACTGTATATTAAAGTTCCGGAGTATATGCTAGTGTTGCTGAAATGCCGATTTGGCTGTAGCAATACTGTGAGTAATTTCTTTCTCCCACATTCCTGCATTATTGTATTGAATGGTGGGCTTATGGCACCAAAGTATAAAAAAGTTTTCACATTGTCGATATTGACGCCAGACAGTTTGCATATTGTGTTAGGATATGGAATGTTTTCCGAAAAATTGAATATCATAGTTTTTGTTTTAGTTGCGTTAATCGTTAGTCCAAATTCAGAAAAAGTGTAATGCAGAGTAGGCTATTGATTCCATCCTGGAGATTTTCATTGTCAGAAAAAAAAGATCACTAGATCATCTACATAGGCAGAACCAACGTTCATAAGAGTACAATAAGCTGTGGAAAATATGTCTGCGTAACCTGACGAGTAAAGTGGTCGATAAACCAAAGTACAGGTAGCGAAAACAGGCGGTTAAGCGCTGCAGTATCCTTTCCATGCACTTCCTTATTCAAGCGCTGGTAGCTAAGAGCAAAGTTTGAACGAATTTTCGGGCTTGTTACCACCATAAACCATTTTCAACACTTTTAACATTACAGGGGCGTGGTCAGGAATTGAAAAGTGAAGGGCGCCAGAGCCGGCGGCTGAGCAGTTGACTTTGGGGGGCCAAAGCTTGAAATTGAGGACAAAGCCGCTGTCTTCAAAAAGGTAAGCTTGTTGATTGGGGGGGAAGCATGTCATTTGGAGAGGCCAGTTCCCCCTGGCGCAGGTTCTGGGGGGCGCACAAGCCACCCCAGTTAACTTTCTCTGAAAGACGAGCTTTTGTGCTTGCTTCAACTTCTGTTGGACCTATCTTTTTAAAACCTCCAACGAATGGGGTTTCCTTGCAATCAAACGTGTTAAACTTAACTCTAAAATATTGTTATAGATAAGTTCTTTTAATACCGGCCTAGATCGTAATTTGGCGTTCTAATTTTTTTATATAACGTTGAAATTGGACACATTTTGTGTTCGTTTGTGGTGTCATAGTCACACATCAAGCTAGAAAGTCATAAACCTGATTTAAATCTTCAGCTACAGTACCATTACTAACGCCGAGCCGACGGACCTGGATTACGCACATGAATAAATTTTTTGCCCCATATCGCGTTGAAGCTTCAAGACATACAAAAAACGAAATTGAACCCCCCAGAACTAGCTTTGACATACTTTTAATGCTGGAGTAATGCTGGCTGGACATTTAACAATTACGTATAACAGCTTTAAAATATGAAAGTTTTGCACTAAACAATGTAAACATAATCGTTTCTTATTTTACACTAACGTTCAATCAAGCGTAACGAAGTAGTTGTAACAAAAAGTTGTCATCAAATCCAGTTCGCATATGGTAAACTATAGTAAAATCGCTGTTTTGCGTTGTCTTTTTTTGTTGAAATAAAAGCTATTTTGTTCTGTAAGACAAAAGATATTCATTTATTATCATTTTAAAAAACAGTTGAAGTCAGAAATATTTTTTGAAATTTGCTTTTGACGCCGGTGGTTCTGGTATTTGTACACTCAAATTACATTACTGACAATGCAGATTGTAGAGTGCTTAATTATTAAGTTTGTACTTTGTCCTTAACCCAAACGAATCATGAAGCTTAGATAGTGTGCTCTGCAAGTGAATTGAAACTCATTTATCATAATTATATGAATGATGTCGCAGTTTAAGAGTAGCAAAATGCCTAAAGTAGCTGTAACGGAATACAGTATACTCTACAAAAAAATACTTTACGCAGCTAATACTTTTGGTTAAGATTATTTTTATGTTCTATCACGCCTTACTAAGCGGTATACTCACTCATGTAAAAATTTTGCCGTTGTTATACGAAAAAACGAAGTTTTCTTGTTATTTGCCATTCATTTCTATAGTAACTTAATCGCTTTATGGCAACTCACGCTGACATCGCTTTGACGCGCATGCGCAGTAAGCTACAGTGCTAAGGGTCTATTTTAAGCGCTTTTTTGTGACAAGTTTTTGTAGAAGTGTAAAATGCTCTAGCTGCGGCTCTATTGTTACATCGGTACCATGCCGTAGCAGCAGTAGTAATAGTCGCTTTTCCAATTTCCATATGCCTTTCGAAATTTGCCTCAGTGGCAGTACGGAATTACGTAGATAAATCAATGAGCTCAATTGGTGCATAATAGGCTCAAAAATGAGCGGTTGAGATGTTGTTTTCAACTGCATGCCTTTAACATTGATCCAGCTCAGAGTTTAAAAGGCGCTTTTTTCTAAACATCATTCTAAGAACAGAGTATTAACGAGTGGCGATGCCTAAACAAGCTTTTGTAGGCTCCTGAGTAATCAAAATTAACAACTTGAGGCAGGGGCAGATCCAAGGAGGGAGGATGTGGGTGATGCATTCCCCCCTCAACCAGCTCATTTTAGCAATGCTTAGCATATACAAAATTTTTTCATAATTTCGAATCTCTTCATAACAATATGCCTGAGTCGCCTTAAGCACGCATAATCGAAACTGTGCCGACAAAATGACCATATTTGGTGAAGCACTAAAAATTAGGGGCCAAAAATATAAACAAACTTTGGCTGAAAATTGTTCAAAAAGCACTCAAATGGCCGTTAAATTATGTAAACTTTTAAAAAATTTCCGGGAAAACATGTCCCCGGACCTCCCTAGAGTCGTTTTTGTTGCTTAAGCTGCTTAAGATTTACTGAGCCGGAAAAAAAAAACTACGCTTGAAAAAGTGACGAAATTTGATGCCCCCTCCCTGCAAAAATTTCTGAATACACTCCTGACATGAAACATTATTTTTCAAAAAGCTTCTTTACGCCCGTTTCCGGATCTTAACGTCTTTGTATTTGGTTAACATTCAACCTAATTGGTGAACATTGTTTGGTTTACAGTATTGGCTCTTTATGAAACTAGAATTTTTTGCGAAGGTCAACTTCGTACATGTTAGTATCAAACATCTTTGGTGCAATGTCCTTTGATCTCTGGTGCGATGTCCTACAGAGCTGACAGCGTTGCTTAAAGTTGGGCGCCAGTTGGTGTATACTGTATTAACAGGGCTGTAAAAATTCCTCAAAAAAAGTAATTGATTCCAATCGCAAATCCTTGGCCAAAAAAGTAACTAATTACCGAGTAAAATTACTTCATTAATAAAGTAACTAATTCCAATCACAAAATTACGCGAGGAAAAAAGTAATTTTTAAATTACTAATTACAAATTCCTTTGCTATGGGAAGTAACCAATTTACTTGTATAGAGTTCGCTTAAAAATTGATAGGATATTTTGGCATGATCATTTACGGGCAAATTTTGATTGACATGACTATTGACAAATGCCAACAGAAGCCGAAAACAAGCGCGTGCATGATCAGATCTTGTCGCTGTGAAAATTAAACTTTGTGCTTTGTTGAAGCTGATCAAAAAACAAAGTTTCTAGAAGAAAAAAGGAATTTGTAACTTGTGATTTCAATTAAACTAAAATTGTACTCGTTCCTCACAAATTGTAATTAATTCCGAATTACTATTACTTCGGAAAAAATGTAATTAATTACCATCTAAAATTACAGCAAATGTAACGAGTACATGTAACGCGTTACTCACAGCCCTGTGTATTACCTGGAAACTGTTTCTATTTAATAGATCGATGAAGGGGTCATAGCAAGTGGATATCGTCAGAATAAACATTTTGCCATTTAAAACACATCGCTACCAAACTATTCCTTACTAAACAAATAAAAAACAAAAAAAACAAGGCCATAAAAAACAGCTGAAAAAACTGTTTTTTTACATCACTATAGGCATGACGCCGGAAGAGATGATTAAGCCTATGAGGCAAACTTCATACTTCATTGATCCCAAGTATTTTCCACTAAGACGCGGTTATACTTCCGATTGACTCCATGAAATAAAATCTTGTGCTAAGTTTACTGCAAACTTGTTTTGTCACTTTTTATTAAACGTATATAACATGACGTATTTCCTCACAACAGGTCATCAGTTTTTGATTTTCGTGCCACGCATTGTTATTTCAAAGCGTGCGTAAAATGCGTACGTCACAACAGTACTATTGTTTTCTACTTTGTGATAAATGGAAAACAACACTGTACCAGTATAATTTGGAAATGGTAAATAGCAGCGGTCGGCAACCACCGTGTCGCGGCCCGGTGCCGGTCCTTGTGAAGTTTGCTACCGGTCAGCATGCGTTTTCAAATTTAATGCTTTAAATTTGAAATATTTTCACAACGTTATCCGCAATTTCGGACTTTTAAAAAAATATTTTATTGCACGACTCTGGTGACCCAGATTTGCAAATTTACTCAAAATGATAAAATTAACTAAGGTACAAAGGCCAACCTCTCAATTTAACCGCAAACATTTGATTATGCTGTAATTTTATCTTAAATCTTGTGTAAATTAAACAGCGTTATAGTATATGCTAAATAAACTTTTTAAAGGCCGGTCCGCAAAAAAAATCAGTTTCAAACCGGTCCGCTGTGCGAAAAAGGCTGCCGACTACTGGCTTATAGGAGTACTTTTATATTGCGAATATATTTTCTACTTGGTAGCTTCATATTCATTCTCTTTCAAAATTCTTTCGATTCAAGTTTAAATGTGTTGTGATTGGCTGCTTCATTTATACCCTAGAAAGCAGTAAGCATCATGCGACTATGCGCAGGGAAAAGTTCGACTCATTTGAACTTGCTTTTGAAATTTTGAATCTTACGAGGTAATTTCAATTTTTTTGTTTAATTTAATTGTTGCTTGTAAGTTTAACAAGCTGGTAAGGAAATTGTCATGAAATGTCCCACGCAAAAACACTAACATGTAAGTTTAAAGGCAATACAGAACAATGTTTATCCAAGCATTAGTAAAATACAATGCCATTTTAACAATAAAAAATCGAGTAAACAATGATAAGAAAGAGTCTTTTTACTACATTGTCCCACACTCTAAGCAATAGCAATTTATGTCAATATTTTTCGAACTTTCTTTGAGGAAGTCGGAAAAACATTTTTAATTTGAAAATTTCTTGCTTATAATTAGGGTTACCATTGGTTCACACCAAAAATTAAGCACGCTGCTTGTGAGCTAAAAAAAGGTCATCATTTCAGCAGAAGCATGTCCTATTTTTTAGTAATAATCACGTGAAGAGCAAATAAAGATCATCACGTCCGCATCTTCTCTCAGTATTAGTAAAGAGCAAAAAAAAGGTCTTTGGCTTGATTTATGGTAGGAGTTCATATTTCTGTAAGTGCTCGCGGGCCGCATTTTTATGCTCGAGATTAGCGAGATAAGTTTTTTGCATTCACTGTTTCATTTATTTTCTCTTTTTTGACCTTCCTCTTGACGTAACAAAGCATTACTTCACTTGTAACAAACGTCAGTAAAAGCCAAAAATATTTTTTACAGGGTGGTCCATTGTTAGACAACAAAGAAGACCGCCTACAGCGGAAGTCACATTCCCGTTCCATACTCGGTTAAACAGAGTTTAATTTTACAAGAAACGTCGAACCTTATTGATTTGAAGTAAAAATACCTTTAACAACGCAGCGCTCAAAAAAAGGAGCAGAATTTACGATCAGTCGTTTCATTCCACAGCCAAATGGTTTTGTAATAAGTATGCAGCAGCAGCCAATCTGCAGAGAAAAGTCACAGTGAATGAATAGTTTATTTTATAGCAAACACTTAATAAATTCCGAAAAACTTGAAATCAGTGAAACTGGTTTAAATTGTAAGCTTACGCAACAAACAAATTTAAGATGTTAGAATTATGACAATATGCATTAATATCTCACAAATATACAGCAGAAGTCGCAATGGGTTTTAATAAATATCAGTTAGTTGTAATTTGAAGACGATGTTTTGTATTTTATATTGGCAATAAATTAAATTGTAAACTGTTTGCTGCTTAATAACTTTTACACTTCCATTACAAAAAAATTTTACCCGTTCGTTTCTTACTTTTAGCTTATTGCGTATACTTCGCAAAGTTATAAACCACAAAATATATAACTTTTTGTGTATTAAGTTGTTCGAAAAAAATTAGCAAAATATGAAATATTTTACAAATTGTGCGAAAAAAAAATTTTGATTAGACATCGACGCTTCCATCTTAAATAACCTTACAAGGCTTCGTACTCATGATCAACAGCACTTCCAGAAGGGTTCTATACCGTCGATGCAGCATGTGATTAACTGAATAACATCCGGCGTAGCATAGTCACATTAAAAAAAGACCGCTGCGTGTGTAAAATTCATTTATAATAAAAGTGGCTGAAGTGGCTGGAAATTTTTATCAATTATAGTAGTGAATTTTTGATAAAACTGTGACAATGTTTTAGAATTAGATAATACCAGTTAACTCGAGTATGTTGCTAAAAAGCGAACGATGACAAATAAAATATTTGTTGCAAAAATATCACAATAAAAAGATTAAGTTATCTGCCTCAGTCTTGGGTCTAGCAAATTAACTTGATAGCCCAGCATGCTTTTGACTGTTTGTAAAAGCTTTGAAGTGTCTTGAGGTAGAAAACGAAAAGCGTTTATAGATGAGAAGGTAGTGCGAAACAAAAAATCTCTAGAGCATATAATTTTGCTTTAATACAGTATGTTTTGAAGTCGAACTAAAGGTGCTTAATTAATAATAAAATTAGTAGGCGTACTTCCATTATAATTATTGCCAATACCATACGCATAAATGATTTTGCATTTCACGCTCATTTGATTAATCAGAAATATTTTGCACAAATAACGTTTGAATTTAATATTTGATTGCATCAGCAGTTTTATGGTTACTTAGCGAACTGTTAAGTGCTTGATAATTTCGTTCGTGCTTCTGTGCATTAGGCCTAAGCCATTTTTTAACTAGCACCTGGGCGACGCAACTCCGAAAAAGCGAGCCGTTGGCGGCACTCTGTCCTATTTGACCGGCACAAAAATCGAATTCCAGATTTGCCGCACCGTCAGCGGTGTTTTTAACCACTAAGCCGGCCGGCCGATCTTGCACATGCATGATCGTTCTAACAGACTATAACATTGCAGATCAAAATTAAGATCGCTTAATTAAAGCCGCAAATTTTAATCATGGATTCAAACGATGACATAAAAGTAAACCTTACATTTCAATATTTTCTCATTCCCGTAATTGAAGTTCCCGAACCACCTGTTCCGACTCCACCTCGGCAAAGTTCGGGTTTCATTGTTCCGGTGATTGAAGAAACAGGCGATAACCCTCAGGTACCGATTTACGTCACAAAACTGATGTTTTTACTATATTGTGATACAAAAAATTGAACATAATATGCTGAAATAAGCTCACTTTATAAGAATTTAGCTAGGATGACCCTTTTTTTTTCCTCAAACCTTTACATCGATGTTGTTCTATTGCTTTTTGTAAAAACTATAATTATTTTATATTGTGTTTTTTGGAAGTTGTGAAAAAATAATCGAACTATTAAGTTCTGAAGCAAAAATAACTGTATGAGCTGGCTGTACAATAGGGCTTATAGGTGAAGTCAAAACTTTCTTACTGTACAGCAGCTTACATTTAACAGAGGTCTACATAGCCCACGACTGTTTAACCACTACAACACGGGACACATAGTCATGGACGTCAAATTTCGTTTTGCATTCGAAGACGGGAAACGCATACGTACGTTTACAGTACATGTTTTGCCTAAAGGACGGTCGTCATCAATAAACGTCGCAATCGCTATGTCGCGTAACAGTAATCGAGTTATTAAGAGAGTACCGCTTTTTGTCAACTTCAGTTGATGACAGCAGTAGTAACAATCCTGATGATCGTTTTTCAATCAAGGATATTTCCTGAGTACTTACAAACTTTTTAAACAATCTTAATATCACTTTCATGAACAATCGAACAACAACTTGAGTGGATAAAGATCTTTTTGCTTGTATTATGGCTTAATCTGCTTTGAAAGGCTACGCAAAAATCACATTTTCTGTAACAGAAACACATTAGCAAATTTCAAAGAAACTATCATACGATTAGTATGGTAAATGCATATGAAGTCAACATGCTTGCATTTAACTCCGTTAATTTTGATTAAACATTTTCATGTCCAGGGTCCCGCTTTCGTTGTGCCTGTCGTTGATATATTTACTGGTGATGATACTCCAACCACAACTTTCAATCCTAATGTTCGGTTTCTGGATGAAAGTAATTCCACTGCTTTAACAAATTTTTCAAACCACTTTAACAGCACTTTGATGAACAATCAAAGATCCGGCAATGCTCTTTCCAACTTGTGCGGAGTTCCTGGTATATGCCATTCTTCAGCTGAGCAAAATTGTTTAGACGTAACGCTTGCAAACTGCTCAGATTGTAGTGATGCTGCTTCGGGATTTTTTGTGTTCATTGTCTTGTGCCTTGGTTTGGCAATATTGCTTGGAAACTTACTTATTCTTGCTGTTTCTGCTCAGTTACATAAAAAGCGAACAATAACGCATATCGATTGGTATAAAGCGTCTTTGGCAGTGGCGGATTTAATAACAGGTGAGCATGGCTTGTTGCTGTTCGTATTAATCACTGCTCTTCTTCTTGAAAAGCGATTTTGAATAATTATTTAGTGGAAAATATTATATAAACAGTTCATGATACTGCATCTTCAACATCTATTTTTTTGAACGACTTTCCATCTATGCATGATCACCGAAAACAAAAGATAAATGAACAAACAAGGAATATGCAAATACATTTGAAAAATATTATGCTGCTGTACATTTAGGTTTCCAAATATTTTTCGTGATCTTTCCCAATTTTGCATGGACGCTAAATTCAACTTTCAAACAACTGCAAGCACAGGGACCCATGTCGCAGAACGCAAGACAAACCATTGCTGGTGTATTTTTCTATTTTCTTGTGTATACGTCATCACTTTACCATTTGTTGCTGTTGGGGATAACGCGATTGTACGCCATCAACTGGCCTCACCGATACAGACAAATGTCTATGAAATCAGTGTACGTAGGAATTGCGGTTGTGTGGATTGTTGCAGCAGTAGCAGCAAGCTTTCCTGGTAAGTTTAATTCAGCCTTGGTGTAATCATGTTTGCTCATCATACAGTACTTTCAAATGATATTTCGAACTTAAATCAAAAATTCCAAGTGAGAAATAGACTATCATTACATCAAGCCATGCAAGACTTCGCGGCAGTAAAATCTGCATATTGTGGGAGCTTTTGATTTTGCAAGTTGCGACCGCACGTTCAACGCGCAGTTTTGCTCACAAAACAATCTTAGTGAGTTGATAGTGGTGATTTATGTTTTGTCTATAAACTTCACCTTGTTTCCGAATGAAATGTTTATAGCATTGTGCTTGGTCGGAGGTCGGCTAACGATTAGACGTTGATCTCAAAATTAAGTCTACTTACACTATACTCATTTGTTGGAGATTGGCCAAGCAACATTATTTTCAGCTTGGTTTCCACAATATTTCAATTTCGATTACTATCACGCCACTTTTCTTTATCTTCCATCACTGATCATCTCACCATCATCATCGTTTACTCCAGGAATCATCGTCCTGGTTGTGTTCCTGATAATCCCTTATGCGTTGATGGTAAGTCTTTGGTTACAGTAAAAAAAGTAAAATCATGAATTTATTTTGATATTCACTTCAGCACATCAGTTAAAAATTAAAATAATAGGCTACGCTCCAACTCTATTATTGAGCACTTTCTTGATCAGCTGTCCGCCGTGCAGTTATTAAATTTACTTTGATTAAAATTTAGAGACACCAAAATACGACGATGTTCTCCGTCTGGTGGAAGTTAGTTAGCGAACCAATAAATGTACTCATCGTGATGTAACTACTCATTGGCGAAAGATATTATTTGTATTACTAGTTGCATATTTATCCTCCTATCACGAGAAAGTGATCAAAGCGCTATAGCAAGTTCGCTTAGAAGTTGCCGGCCACTGTCTACCACACCAAGATGAGAGAATCCCGCTGAGTGCCTTTTCCAACGGCACTACAAGTAAACTTGCCGGCTTATTCTCCACACTTTGCCTTTAATGCTGAACGTGTAGCAGGGAGCTGTAAATACCAATTTTAAAGTTATTGGTTTGAACGTACTCGGAATCAAAACCGAGTCTACAGCTCCAGAAGGGGACGCTCATACCACTCGGCCATTTGAGCTGTTATTATTCAAAGGTATCATCCAACTGCGTACTGAACTATTCACGTTAGTAAATTAGTCTCAATTCCCATTTTAAAATATTGTTTAACTTCTCTAGTTCGTCCTCAATTTTGTATTTTGTTTCGTTGGTCAAGTGTGGTTTTAAGCCCATGACAGTCCATCAGCTTCCTCCATAAATGTTTTAGAGAGAACCTTTACACCACACTTTATCATCGCACAGTGTGCATTTGCAATCATACAATACGTCTTTAATACGTGCCTCATTATTTTAATGACATCAAAACTATCAATATTTTTTGATAAGGATATCGTTGTTGGAAAAGCATATGCACTCAAATCATCAAAAAACGTTCCGGATCGTTTATATAATTAAAGAATGCAAGAATGTACTGAAACGTTGCGTCTTTGGTTACTTTTGTAATGTACACAGCAGCAAGTTGAAGTAGTTTTTTTTGCAGACGATTTTGCTGATATCTACAGCCACATCCGTTCGAAAGCAAATAATATCGTCCAAAAAAAGGTTGGGCAAACAATCTAACGATTCAAATCAAGATTTATTTTCAAAGGAAGAAGTAGCAGCGTTCAAAACAGTTTCATTGATGCAACTCGGATTCACTGTCACGTTAGGTATCTAAACGATATTTCTTTTTGTATTGGTTTCATCCAAGTAGAGACCAAATTTACAGCTCGTAAGTGCAGTGCCCTAGTTAGTTGAGATACTGGTTGAATAGCGAAGTGGTTAATTTTGGTTCGATTTTTGTCCTTATCAAATACAGTACAGCCAAGCGCAAAACGTACCTTGCACGACAGTACTGTTGCGTAACTGGTGCTGTAAGTCAAAAAAACGAGTCGTTTTAAAACACTTTTTTTGTTGTTTTTTTTTAATCTAAAAAAAACAAATTTTTTTTTTCAATCTTTTTATTCTAAAAAAAAAAACAAAAAAAAACGTCTTTTTAAAAACAAAAAAAAACGTTATTCTTTGGCTTTTTGTTATACTCGTACGTATGTTTAACAGATATATTTTAATAAAGTGCTACGTAATTTCGTTACGTATTGCTATCGCGAACATTTGGGGTTGAGTAAAATGCTGAAAAACACTTTTATGGGGAGAGTATTTCAGTCATATACTTTTTGAAATGGTAAGTTAAAGCGAATCAGGGTTAGATTTTAATACTCTTTTTATTTACTGAGCCAGCAACATGGGTACGTTTGGTACTATCGGAAAATAGGTAACCTTCCAATAAAAGGAGTCATTCTTTGCTGTTTTTAATATCAAATCGAGAGAAACAGTTTGCTTTTTAGCAGATATTTTAACCTAGAGCTACGACTTTGCCAGTTATCGCAATAAGAGATGAACTACGAAGCTGATTAATTCATTGTGTCAGCAGTCAGCAGCGGTACACAAAAAAGGTTTTTAATTTTTTACTACGAAATGTCAACATGATAGCGAGCCACAGAAACCTCGCACAAATTGATACGTTCAAGGATCAACCCAAATCTACATTGAGCCTGTCAAACGACTTGCATTCGCTGCACCTTACCTCGAGTTGCTGAGCAAAAAGTAAACATAAGCTACTCAACAAAGAAAGCTTTAGTTTGCAAAATTAAATCGCTTGAGTGTGTCATCAAAAATAAATAAATTTACGGGTTTTCAATAATGGCCTTGCGGCTCGTTAGCGGCCCAATGCTAGAAAAAAGCAACCGAACTGGACCGTTTAGAGTTACACTCGGGCCGTGATTTTCAAATTATTTCGGTTTTTTTTCGGGCTGATATTCAGTGTGTCAACACAAAATATTTTTTACCTCTTTTTTAAGTACTTTTGCTGTATTCTTTATCTGAATTTGTATTCTTGAGGCATTAGAAATTATTTACTCCGCTTTTTCCGCATGAAATAAATTAATTTTCAACTGCTTGCTTTCTACTTACTTTCACTTTTGTAGAGCAGCATAGAATAACCTATAGGCCTATATTTGTACACTACATTATTTCGGGCCGAAATCGGGCTTTTAATTCTCTCGTCGGGTTCGGGCCGGGTGCGGGCCGATAAAACCGCTCGTGTCCAACTCTGGGACTGTTAGCGGACCAACAAAAAGTCCTGCTAACGGCTAGTCTTAGGGTTTCCCTTTTTCTCGGATTTTCAACAACCCGGGAAACGGGAAATTTTCAAAACATTTTTCGGAAATTCTCGGGAAATATATGCGGAAAATTTTTTCGAGCTTGATTATTTTGACATTTTTTCTGATTTTCAGCATTTCAGATTTAATTTTTAGCATTTTGTGATGTTGTTTTGACAAACCTCGCTTGAGTTTTTCCATTTTTTCGACAAATTGAAGAAAAGGTTTTGATTTTTTAAGTATTTTGTCATAAAACTTTTGCAAATTTGAAAAATAATTTTTAGTAAGCAAAAAAAATTTTAATTTGCAGTAACGCAACACTGACGCATTTTTTATGTCGGAATGATAGTTGTCAGTACCACTGAAATCCTTACTAATGTAAAAAAATTTCCCGGAATCCCGACATAAACTTTCCTTTAAACGGGAAATTTCAAAACCCCAAACTTCTTGTCCCGACTTCCCGGGAGGAAACACTAGCTAGGCTAATCAAACCAGCACTTAAGGCACCAAAAATGGCTCATGGTCATGTCATAAATGCCATCTTTAGCACCGAGCAATGAGTGCAGGCTATATTTCTGCTGTTAATGGTAACTTGACATTGCAAATAACATATCGGTACCACTAAAAATAGCCTTGTTTTGCCTCAGTCTCGAGCGGATAACATGCCAAAACGAGGCAGACTACTCAATTAGCTATGAAGCGGTCAACAACATAAAAAAAAAAAAAAAAACAACAAGAAAAAAACACGAAGCAAAAAAACGGATTTTTAGCAACACCATGCATAACATACAGGGTGACCCAAAAAAAACGGGCCCCGTGTATTTAGAATAATTAGAATTGGGGCCCGTTTTTTTTGGGTCACCCTTTACAGCGTTGTAAAGGCGCAAAGAAAATCCATTTAACTATTATTCGTACCAATTTTTATAACTGCATGCTACAGTACATTTTTGAACGTAAACCACTTAGGGGGTGAAGAGAATTGCTAGCAGTAGAATGATACACCACTGACAATTTTACATTAAAATATCAAAATACTGTAGTATTGAAAATAATGAAACACAAAATCTGCCTTTAACCTCGCACGTGCTACATTACTATACAAATCGATTTTGGTCAAAGTACCATCATAAGTACTCCGCAAACACGCAACAACATCAAAAAATAACTAAGTAAGGCCTGTTGAGGTAGAACAGGTTAACTAAAATAGACAGCATCAGGTTCTGAGGAATTTTTTTTGTTTATATGTCAAATTTGATTCATTTCACCTTTGTGACATAAGACTGACTTTCTTAAATGTTTTTTTATTGTCATTCTTTTCCATATTTCCTCAGAATGCAATACTTTTTTTTAGCCTATATATAGTTCAACATACTGTACCTTATTAAATTTGCTTTATTATTGCGTGTATGCAGAATATTCACGATGTTTGTTTTACCGAAACGATTTGCGGTAAAATAGCGTTGGCAAGATAATTGGCTGATTTTGCGTTTATTATTTTTGACAACACGCACTACATTGTCACAAATTTTGCAGTTCCGTTATGCGTGGCTTCTGGACTTTTTTACTCTGGTTTGTTGACTTGTGATTCGTTTTCAACTCCGTACATGATTTGTCTTTATCTAACTATGACCAACAGGTATGAGTTGTGATTTTTTGTGTTTAAGATGAATTCGTATGAAAAGCTTTCTTGCTGTTTTTTCAAAGAATGCTATGCTTCACTATACTGTAAAAGCTGCCTTGCACAACTTTCACTGTCAGTAGCGAAAAAATGCTGAAATGGGAAAAACCTATCAAGCACAATCAAAAGGCTAAGCATAGTGCAATTATTGCAATTGCGATAATTTATACGCTTTTTGGGATGTGCGAACAAAACTTAGTTTTAGCGACAGACTAGATATCATCACTCAATACGAACTGCACAGCGGATTAGGTCGTTCCTTAATAAATTCTACTTTAAAATATATGGCAACACCTTCATCAAGCATAATGGTTAAACCATGTTTTGCCTTGATACTGATGCACAGTTTTTACATCACTTACGTTTGTAACAGCTTGATCAATGTGCTGGTGTACAGTGTACGAGAAAGGAAATTTCGTTCTACTGCAAAAGACGTTTTGCGAAACTTGAAACCAACGTTTCTCGATGGACCAATATTGTCAAGCAGCACAAAATCTACTACAGCTAACGTCAAAAACAAAACTGTATCTGCAGCACATAGTTCTACGGTGTAAAAAAGCATTGGACTACTGCTTACTACGTTGTGTGTTTTATGAATTCGATCCATATGCGTTTAAATGAGAAAATTATGAGCTTTACAATGCAATTAGCCTACCGCAAGGAAATTACAGTCGAAATCGTGAAAAATAGACGTAGGTACTAGTTTTGTGTAACTTAGACGTAGCGAGTTTCACCAAAAAATATGCAAATCGCGTCTGGCATTTTCGTTTTAACCAATGATGACATGGTTGGAAAAGTGGAAATGTTTTGACTGTCTAAAATTGAAAGTCTAACCCATTTGCTGACGAGGTTCAGATTGGGCAATACTGCAATTGATCGATTTTCATGAGATCCCATTGATTGTACTGTAAATACATGTTTCGACATAAGTTTTGACGTTATTGGTAAACTTTATGAACGTGATGTGTTATACCGTGGGTTTCAGCTATAACAATGAGCTAAAAATACCATTAAAGAATTGTGTTTGGAATTTTTGATTTAAACTAGTTATTTATAATTGTTTTATATTTTTGTACAATATTTTGATTTTCGATTCTGTATATTGTGCCTTTCAGCAACGAAAGTTTTTTGTAATGATTCAACTTTTTTTGTTTTGTTTTTTGAGTTCAAACATAAAGGGTGAAATTTAACCTTTTTGCACTTTTAAATCATTATTTAAAATATTGGCTTCTAATAGATATGTCGCTTTGTTTTGTCATTTATCATCGCATGTGAAAATTTGTCCTTAAACTTTTATAACTGCAACAATCACAATAATGTGACATCATAGTTCTCTATAATATGGTTGTACAACTCTTTTTCTTCTTTTTCTCTTTTTTATCTTGTCACGCTTCAATGAGAAGGTACGGAAGTAGAATTCCCACGATATTTTAGTACAGTAATGCCGCAACCACAGGTGTAATAACAAACAATTTTTAGGAAGAAGTGTGGGGGGAGGAGTGAGGAAGTGCGTTGGGGTGAGGGGAAGTGTAAAGGGAGGTGGGAGAAGTGTGGGGGAGGTGTAAAAAACGTGTTGGGGGGGGGGTGAGGGAGATGTGGAGAAAGGTGTGAGGATGTGGCGAAGGGCAGGAGGAGGTGAGAAGGGGTGTGGAAAAGTGTGTTGGAGTGTGGGGAAGGTGAAGGGAGATGTGGGGAAAGTGAGAGTTGTGGGGGGTGGGGGGATGTGTGGGGAAGTACTGAGGGAGGTGTGGAAAAGTATGCTGGGGTGTGGGGAGACGTGGGAAAGTGTTGGGGAAGGTGAGGAAAAGTTTGGGGGGTTGGGGTCAGGGGAGTTGGGTCAGGGAAGTTGGAGTCGGGGGGACTGGGGTCGGGGGTGTTGAAGTCGGGGGGTGGCGTCAGGGGAGTTGAAGTAGGGGAGTTGGGGTCGGGGGAGTTGGAGTCAGGGGGGCTGGGTCGGAGAATTTGGGGTCGGCGGAGTTGTGGTTGGGGAGTGGGGTCAGAAAAGTTGGGGTCGGGGGGTGGGATCGAAAAAGTTGGGATCTGGGGGTTGACATTGAGGGGGTTGAGGTCGGGGGGTTGGAGTTGGGAGGACTGGGGTCGGCGAAGTTGTGGTTGGGGGGTGGGGTCAAAAGAGTTGGGGTCGAGGAGGTTGGAGTTGGGGGGAGGTTGGGGTCGGGGGGGTTGAAGTCGGGGTAGTTGAAGTAGGGGGGTTGGAGTTAGGGGGGTTGGAGTTAGGGGGGCTGGGGTCGGAGAATTTGGAGTTGGGGGTCGGCGGAGTTGTGGTTGGGGTCAGAAAAGTTGGGGTCAGGGGTGTGGGTTGGGGGAGTTTAGGGTTGGAAGAGTTGAGATCGGGGGTTGGAGTCAGGGGAACTGGGGTCAGAAGAGTTGGGGTCGTGGAGGTTGGATTTGGGGGGTTGGGGTCGGGGGTGTTGGGGTCAGGGGAATTGGGGTCAGGGGGGTTGAAGTAGGGGGGTTGGGGTCAGGGGGGCTGGGATAGGAGAATTTGAGGTTGGGGGTTTGGGATCGGCGGAATAGTGGTTGGGGCATAGGGTCAGAAAAGTTGGAGTTGGGAGGGTGGAGTCGGGGTGTGGGGTCGGGGGAGTCAAGGGTCGGTAGAGTTGGGATCGGGGAGTTGGCAGTGAGGAGGTTGAGGTCGGGGGAATTGAAGTCAAGGGGTTGGAGTTAGGGGGACTGCTGGGGGGTGGGGTCAGAAGAGTTGGGGTCGAGGGGGTTGAAGTTGGGGGGGTTGGGGTCGGGGGTGTTGGGGTTAATGAAGTTGGGGTCGGGTAGGTTGAAGTCGGAAGGGGGCCTCGTAGGGGTTGGGGTCGGGGGAGTTGAAGTCAAGAAGTTGGGGTTGGGGGAGTTGGATTCGGGGGGTCAGGGGAGTTAGGGATCGGGGGAATTGTGGTCAGGGGGGTTGGGGTTGGAGGGTTGGGGTCAGGAGAGTTGGGGGCCAAAATCGTGACACTACCCTTCTCCCCATATTTTCCCGCTCTCCCAGATTGTCCCATATTTCTTCCCACACTTCCTCGCACCCCCCACTTTGACCCCACCCCAAAACCCTTTCCACACCTTTCCCCACATCCCAAACACATTTCGCCACACCCCAAACACACTTCCACACACCTACCCCCATTCCCCACACCACCCCATACTTTCGCACACCCCAACACACTTCCCACACCCCCAACACACCTTCCCTTACCTCCCCCCACTCCCCAATACACTTCCCCACTCCTTCCATATTTCCCCCATACTTGACCCAACTGCCCCAACTACCAAAAATTTCCCAATTCCCCCACCATCTACACTCCCCCAAAAGTAATAAAAGTTCAGGTACTGTTCTTTGAAAGCTGGTAGCCATAAAGCCATACACTGCAATTTCAAAATTAAAGAACTGAATTTTAGCATGCGGTAGGCTACAGATCCTGAACTTTTTTGATTTTAGGAAAAAAGCTGCTTTTAGAGTATTGAAAGTCAAAAGGAGGTTCGGGTATATACAAGAAGTAAAACTTACGAAAGTGCAACAGTTCTGTGGGTGAATGCAAAAGCTTCTTTTTTTAATCAATATTTTTGGCCATAATAAAAAATACGAAAAAGTTTAAGTCAGTAGGTGAACAGTGAAGGTGAGGTAGGGGTAGTATGCTACAGTAGGGATAGGCTGCTTGCATTGAAAAAAAGCAACAACACGGATTGAGCAGACTTGGTTCCCAAACTTCTCAGAGTTGGGACCCACTTTTTATAACCACAGCTTATGACGACCCACTTTTTTGTCCAAGTCTCTAAAAAATAGGTCTTTAATTATTCCCTAAAAAAGTGAAAAATGAAACAAACATAAAAGGTCTTTGATCAGCTTAAATACCCCAAATTTTTAAAATTATGATAGCTTGCATTTTTGTCCAAATTTTGTTAGTTGTGAGCATTTTTTTAAAAATTTTTATGTCTGGAGGGAACACTGCTTTACGCGACCCACCAATATTCATTTTGCAATACCCCTAATATTGCTTTGTTGCTCATAATAGGAATACTGTATCGAAAAAAAAAACAACTTTTGACAGAAAAGTTAAGGTTACTGAGAAAAAAATCACTACTGCATTATGATGATGTCAAACTTGGTAATTAGAACTTGTTACAAAAATGAATTGAGGTACAAGTATCGACGATACTGTATCACGTATTGGTATGGCTAAAGTAGTATTTTTAAGTATAGCGCATTGGTATCGCTTTAGCCCAATTTGAATGTATCGCATATCGATATCGCTTAACACAAATTTAGGGTATCATGCCCATCACTGTACATAACTCAGGACAAGTAGACTAAACGTAATGAAAAAATATGCCAGGCAACAACCTCATTAAATCTAGATACTGCTAAACTGGCATTGTATCAACAAGTTGTTATTTGCTCGCAAATCATTAAACCTGCTGAACTGGAAAAAAATATTTTCAGGAACTCAATAATTCAAAAAATCAGTCAAAACTAATTTTGAGCATTCAAATCATGCCCAAAAAACATTTTACAGTGCTTGAATTTTTAACGCGGCATTTTCAAATTTTACAAATGGAGGGTGGTTGCCCTCCCTGCACCCCTGTCTCCTACGACTAGGCCTATGCCTTTTCCCACACCTCTCCACAACCCAACTCACTTCTCCACCCCTTTTCCCACACCCTCAACCTGTCAACACTCACCTCGTACACTCTACCACACCTCCCCAGACTTACCCCATACTCTATCCCACATCTCCCCCTACACATGGGTGCAAATCCAGGTAGGATGAGGGATGCATCCCCCCAAGAATTCGGCAGCATCCCCCCAATACTTTTAATGTCCAAGTAGCCTACCGGTACTCAAAACTGGGCATCAGCGAACGTGATGACCTTTTTTTGGTCTTTACTTCATTTTGGGCAAAAAATTGGGCATCTGCAACCTTTTGTTTTCTTGGTCTTCACTTTATTTTGACAAACAATTGGGCATCTGCAGACGTGTCAATTTTGCTAAATCATCCCTCCATTGCTCGACATAGATTTGCACCCCCGCCCCTACACCTCCAGTACCTTTTCCCTCCCTGCACTCCTGTTCCCTTCGACTAACCCTATGCCTAGGTCTCCTACGACTAGGCCTTCCACACTAGCTTCATGTGGTTTCAACTGCTAATCTGATATGCTCCTTGGGAGCAATTCAGAGCGTACCTTGTAACTCATGCGTGACGAGTGGGTCACGTGACACAGTTGTACAACCATATTATAGAGAACTATGGTGACATAATGCGAAATAGCTCCATCTTAATATGCTCAGTAAAATTTACCAGTCTCGGATGAACACCTACTAGTACTGTTGTTCCTTGCTCATTCTTCAATCATTAATGAACTCATGCAAGAGGAAGTCGTCATGACTTCCCGTCCGGTAAGCCAGGAAGGACATTGCTTTTTAGTTGTTTGCTCTTCACCCTGGCCACGTAAAGAGTTTGACTGGAATGGTGACGTAGCCACACGAGTGGATATGCGTACCACAACGGTTAAATTCTTTAAGAAATATTTATCCGAAGGGATGAGTGATCCTGGCAAGATCATTCATCCTGAAAGATGAATGTTTCTTACCTAAGTGCGGCTGATGAAGGCTAATAGCCAGAAACAGCGCTGTCTCGCTCTACGGCTCATACTATATGTGCACTCAATAACAAAATGAATATCAAAGCTGCATTTATTGTAAAGTATTTTACGTTTGATAGTTTTAAATTTATAGCTAAACCATTGAACTGCAAATAAGTTTACTTGTAGACGCAATTATATCACAAAATGACAGTTTTAAATAATGGTATACAGCTTCATCAGTAGCTTATTCAAATAAAATCAGTAACTATAGAACATCGTAAACGGTATAATCTATCATAATAAAGTCTTCCAATTACAGGCCCGTAACCAGAAACTGAACTCAGGGGAGGCATTTTTTTAACAGGGGGAGCCTAATTTTTTTGTCTACTTCCTGAATTACCAACTTTAAAAACAGTCAACATCCATGTAAGCTTGCCAAATTTAAATTTTTTTTATGTAAGGGGCAGTGGCGCACCCAGAAATTGACAAAGTGAGTGGGGGCCATAACCGGGGGTCTGGGGGTTAGCCCCCAGCCGCCAACGAATTTTGCGGTTTTCATAGAAAAAAAAACACTCGTTTTATTATACTTTTTTATCAAAAAAGGCTTGCAGTGAGTGCAGCCATTATGGACAATGCAGAAATATTTTTGCAGCTTATGTCCAAAAGCAAAAACTTGGCTAAAATAGTGAAAGGAGGCTGCAAACATTGATAGTTTGAGAAATTATAAACTGAAAGTAAGGTTTTAGCACCTTATTACAGGGCAAAAAGGGGGGGGCAAGGCACCGTGGTCTTCCCCTTCGTGCGCCTATGGTAAAACCTAACTAAATTATTACCGATTAATATGAAGTTGGAATTTGGAAACAATGGCCGGTTGGCGTAGTGGGAATGGTACCGCTTCCGGTGCGAGAGGTTTGGGGTTCGATTCCCGTACCGGTCAAATCAAACACAGAATCGCCACGGCTGCGATATTTTTTCGGAGTTCGAAGCTGTATGAGAAAAGCTAAAATGTTTTACGCTAAGAGATTACAATTGGGTGCTAGTACGTTGAAAAATCGCAACGAAATTGCTTTAAAAAAAACGTCACACTCTTTAACCGTTTACAATAGAGGCAATCGTGTGTGTTTTCTGCCAAATCTTAGAACAAATTCATCCAAATCAATTTTCTTATTTTTTGATTTCTCAAAAGCAAGCAGTACCAGATTGCGCTGCCGCCCATGAGTCATTGAACGCCTGAGAGGAGTGTCAATACGCGATAAAGCAAAAAAATGCACTCACAAATTGCGACACTGCACCCAAAAATGGCTACAGCTGTAGCAAGTTTAAACACATTAGAAAAGGCACGCTTTTGTTCGTAAAGTTAATGCAGTAAAATGTTACTCTCCTTCCATTTACGTTGTAGGCCACCGAGTGAGTGAGGAATATGAACGTCGATGAAGTAGGGTCCACCAACTCCACACTCGCTTTAATTTCTTTTTTTAAATGCTGACTATACCCGGCTTATTTGCAACGATACTGACTACTGCGGGTCTACCCAAGTATGACCCGGTCGTCGTAAAGCTGCTCTGATTATTTAATTACTCTAGACCCGCTCTTCCCGGTTGTGTGAGAATGGATCGGGGTTGCCAAATTGGCTTTTTTAACGCCAAATTCCTCAAAATTGGCATTTTTTTTATCAGTGTTTGACTTTCACAATTTTGTTAGGCTCTTTGGAATTTTTTTGTTTTTTTTTTAACTTTGAGGGACAGTGGTACTGTACATACAGTATGTGTAGCCTACCACAGATATAAACTGCGACCAAAGTCATAGCAAACAAATCTCAGCTTTTTTTTCATCTACGGATATGTCAAATCATATTTACACAAAAACTTTTGGGTGTTTTAATTCAAACTGCGGCCAGCAGATGCGATGAACTTTTTTTCTGCTGTTCACTTGATTTGGGCGAAAAAATGTGGCATCTACGGACGAGATGACTTTTTTTTGCTCCTCACTTGATTTTGGGCGGAAAATTTGGCATCCGCGGACGTGATGACCTTCACACCGTAACTTTGCAGTTAGTAAAATTATTTTGCTCTCTTTGGCCTTCATTTTTTCTCGACTTGGCTTTATTTGATCACTGGGATTTGGCAAGCCTGGAGTGGACCTTCATGACACAGCGACTTTTACTTGAATAAACCCACTACTGTGTTTTGAGGGCATATAAGTTGCCAGAGCACATTTTTAGCACTGTATTGTTGGTAATTAGTTAGGAAGCAAGCAAAGTAGCCTATATCTGACAGAGGGGGCTTAAATTTTGACAAGGGGGGCCTGGCCCCCGTCTAGTTACGGGCCTGTCCAATTACATGGGAGTACATTATGTAGGAACAAAACGCTTCATGAACAAATTCTGTGATTCGCAAAAATAAGCAAGGTTACTGTAAGCCTACCATACAATTAATGACGAAATCGCGTATTTTTTAAATCAAAAAAGAAATGACATCTTCATTATACTCGCCGAATTATGTCGAAGAGTGTAACGAGTGGCGAGGTTCATCTCCGCGACTAAGCGCCTGAATAACACAGCTTCGAAAAAACGTCGTTGTGCAAAAGCGAGCCGTTCGTGACAGTAAGTCAATTTACGTGCACAATTTAACCGGGTTACCCGGTAAATCGAACCCGCTTACGGCAAACGAAAACTTACGTCATTCTGCTAGCGCAAGCATTGCGGGTTTGAAATTACTCGCTTGTAACAGGTAAATTCAACCCGCCAAAAAGCGCGTTGAAAGAACAGAGGGCTAAGCAAAAAAATCTCCTAAACTAAAGCGTGTAACCCGCGTAATCGAACCCGCTCATGTAAATTGGCTAATTGTGTCCAATTTAACCGGCCCGGTGTCTTTGACCACAACACTAACCGGCCGGTCTTGCGTAATTAGTGTTGATGTTTAACTAGACAATATTTAAAAGTGGTATTGTTTTCTACCTTATCAGAATTTTAGCAACGCTCGTTTTTGTGCTGAATTGAAACAATATTGACGTTATCGGCGACTGCCTAGTCATAATACGTGGTTCCAGTCAAAATCACGTTTGTTGAAAATTGGCATTTGCAACCATTTCCTGCGCTCTGCAAAACGGAAGTGAGGGGAAAAATTGTAGCCTAATTAACAATTTGATTGAGAGTAATGTTTATGATTGCTGAAAAGCCATTTTTAATCATCACTATTTTTTCAAAGAGCTGAGCGAACGGAAGTACCTTTTTATAGAATTTTATTTTAACATGAATTTCTCTAATTTCCAGAAGATGCGAGTTACTATTTTTACGTGGTAGTACGTTAATTCTATAGGCCTACCCTGCTTACTGGCATGTTTCCGTTAAAAGTATTCATATACGGGTTAAGTTAGGAAGTCCAAAGAAAATGATGGGTATGACGCACAAAGAGATGATTTATGAGGCAAACTTCAAACTACATTGATCCCAAGTAGCCTATTTTCTGTTACGACGCGGTTATATTTCCGATTGACTCCATCAAATAAAATTTTGTGCGAAATTTACTGCGGACTTGTTTTGTCACTTTTTATTAGGCGTTTAAATATGACATATTTCGTCATAACAGATCATCTTGAAGTCTTGTTTGTCGTTGTTTGTGATGAACCGCGAAAACTTTCAGCAGGCTTTTTTTTATCAGTTAATGTGCTTTCTTTCTGTCTTCACTTTTGTCGTGACTTTAAATGTGCACGTGATCCGTCACGTTATCATGTCTTTTAATAAAACGTCATAGTCGGTCTGAAATTGCCTTACTTTTCTTTCAATAACTCACAATTCTACAATCATTACAACAACAATGATTACAACAATAACAGATTCAGTCAGAACGGTATTAGTGACTGTAATCCAAGCCAGTGCTTTATATTATGACGTCATTACTTATGATGTCATTAAACTGTTGCCCTCCCTTGAACAAGGCTTGCCTCCTTGTTGCCCCGCCCCCTGTAAAATGAGCCTGGTTACGCCACTGTTTATAGGCCTACGCTCTCGCTAGATTTTGCTCAATGAATCTCTGAATAGTTTTTCAAGTTTCATTTATAATTTCCTAACAGACTTTACTTTTGCTGTTTTCTCGTGGTAGTACGGTAATCTAATGCCGTTCAAGTAAACAAATTCCGAGTTCAGAAATATTTTTTCGTTTTGCTCAAGACTTCGCTCGTTAGATATTGCATTATGAAGTCGTAGATTTTATTGTAAGTTTTAAGAGCATTTTCTTAACAATTTTGCATGACGTCGTGGTAATTGCAGACAAATTCAATAATACATATATACGATGCAATAGTACTAATTTCACGTCAGGTTATGCAAAATGTTTTCAAAAACTTTATCAACAAGTTATATTTTGCATACCCTATTTACTCAGAAACGACCCCGTCAAAACTCTTGAAATTTTTAGGAGAGATGGAGTGTCGCAATAACAATGCTTTAGCTTGTCGACATGTCCAATTTATGTGGGCTTTTGGCCCACATTTATGTGGGCTTGTTGCTGAGAGCTTTCTGCGTCACAATTAAATTTTTGATGTCATAATGAAAAAAAGTGATTATGACATCAAGCCCACAGCAACAAGCCCGTATCAATGTGGGCCAAAAGCCCACATAAATTGGACATGTAAACAGACTACTAATGTGCTATGCGTGAACTGAAAACAACTAGTGATTTTGCTTTTTTCTATGGGTAATCCCATGAGTATAAGCTTTGCTTTCGCTTCGCTTTGTTTTCTGCTATTTCGTCAAAATTAGCCGTTGCTGTAAATTTCCAGAAAGTTACCTCGTAGTACATTTTCTGGTCCCACGAGACATTCTTTTCTTGCGAAACAACTTTAAGCTATACATTCTTATAGACCGGGAGCCCTGGCCGATTTGCTCAAACGAAAGTAACTTATATCAATTTCTAATCATGCAGCACCACTTGCCGAGATGGTTAATTAACGATCTGAACGTCTGGCAGGGTTCCAGTGGTGGAATAGGAAGTAATTAACATATTGGCTGCGCGGAAATTAGCGCTAGCACAAACGAAAGTATACCTCCTGAAAACAATTTGATTACATGCAAAACATGTAAGCAAGCGTAAAATCACAAATGACCGACGAATTCTATGTTGGGGGGTCCAGACAGACGCCCCCAAAACCTACATCCCAACATATAAGCTAGCACAAACGAAAGTACACCTCGTAAAAGCAATAAAATTTTGTGCAAAACATGTAAGCAAGCGTAAAATCACAAATGCCAGTAGAATTCTATGGTGGGGGTTCCAGACAGACGCCCCCAAACCTACACCACAATATATAAGCTAGCATAAACGAAAGTACACCTCGTAGAACCAATAGGATTTTGTGCAAAACATTTAAGCAAGCGTAAAATAACAAATGACAGGTGAATTCTATGGTGGGGGGCTCCAGACAGACGTCCCCAAATCTACACCCTCAATATATATGCTCGCATAAACGAAAGTATACCTCGTAGAACCAATAGGATTTTGTGCAAAACGTGTAAGCAGCGTAAAATAACAAATGCAGACACGTTCTATGGTGGGGGAGGTCCATACAGACGCCCCCAAACCTACACCCTCAATATATAAGCTAGCACAAACGAAAGTATACCTCCTGAAAACAATTTGATTATACGCAAAACATGTAAGCAAGCGTAAAATAACAAAATGACGAAAACACTTTGCTGTGGGGGTCCAGGCAGACACCCCAATATACAAGCTAACACATAGCAGCATTTCTGTTAATAGGAACTGGGCCAGGGCAGCTACTCGCTGCTGGAATGATTAGTTAGGGACGACCAGTGAGAGGAATCAAGATAAGCGGTTACTCAGTCATTACGCTTTGTTAAACTACATACCGGTACTGGGTGCTGAAAATGCTTCTTACTAAAACTTTTGATTTATTTTGACTTAGGCTTGTTCTTGTGCAAAGTGATATAATTATTTTATTGTTTAGGCCAATTGTTGCTACTGCAGACCTCTACGAGACCCACTCCTCACCTCTATTTAGGTCTATACCAGGGGTTCTTAACCTGGGGTCCATGAACCCCTAGGGGGTCCATGATGGTGCTTTAAGGGGTCCGCAAATCCAAATAAGAATATCTACAGTAGGCTACGTATTTCTATTGACCGATTTCAATCTAAAAAAGCAGCATCGCATTTGTGATAAATAGGTCTATGTAATCATACACAACGTTTATGTCGTAATAGAATAAATAGATTGAACAAAAAACCGTGCACGTGCATGCTGCATTGATCATTGTAGAAAACTGTCAATTTGCTTATGTGTTTTCTACTACAAAGGTTTATAACCTGAAAGGATAAATAAATTAAAAATTTAACCACTCAAAAAAATGTCGAAGAAGAGAAAGTACAGTGAAAAGTATGTAGCTTTTGGTTTTACCTTCTTTACTGATAGTGATGGCAGCGAAAGGCCGCAGTGTTTTCTATGTGGTAAAGTCCTTGCCAATGCAAGTTTGAAACCAGCGAAACTGAAGGAGCACCTCATATCTATTCATCCTAAAAACGCACTGGATAGTGTTGATTCTTTTCGTTCTAAGAAGGCTCGATTTGAGAAATCGGGGACTTTGCCGAAGTTCGGATTCATCAAGCCACAGAAGCCTTGCCTTGAAGCATCTTATAAGGTCGCTTACCGCATTGCCAAGGAAAAGAAAGCCCATACTATCGGAGAGACATTGATAAAACCGTGTGCCCTGGAAATGACTGAGCTGGTACGTGGCACAGAACAAAGAAAGAAACTTGAAGCCGTTTCCTTGTCAAACGATACCATCAGCTCCAGAATTATTGACATTTCTAATAATATTCTGAAACAAGTAATGGAGGAACTGAAAGCTTCACCATTTCCTTTTAGCATGCAACTGGATGAAAGCACAGATGTCTCTCAGTGTGCCCAGCTTCTTGTAGGCTATATGTTCGTTATATGCACGCTGATGCAATTAAAGAAGAATTCCTATTTTGCGAGCCGCTCTCAGAAACTACAAAGGCTGCAGACGTATTAGAGATGGTGAACAATTTCTTTGCCAAGCAAGATTTCAATTGGAAGAGAAATATTGGTAGTTTGTGTACCGACGGAGCACCTGCAATGCTTGGGAAAACCTCAGGATTTGTTTCGTTGGTAGAGAAAGAAGCTCCTCACATCATTGTGACTCATTGCTTTCTACATCGACATGCATTGGCATCAAAAACGCTATCACCAGCTTTAAAAGAAATTTTGTCTGTTTCTGTAAAGATCGTCAACTTTGTCAGAGCTCGAGCTTTAAACCATCGTATATTCAAAAGACTTTGCCAAGAAATGGGTGCACAACATGAAGTACTTTTGTACCACACTGAAATTCGCTGGCTTTCAAAAGGTCAAGTTTTGAAGCGTTTGATGGAACTGAGAAAGGAAGTTTCATTCTTCTTAAGAGAAAAAAAAATCCTCTATCAGTGCAATTTGACAGGGAGGAGTTTCTTTATGGCTTAGCTTACTTGGCAGATATTTTCGGTCACTTGAATGAAGTAAATCTGTCATTTCAAGGACCAGATGTAACGATTATGGACGTTACAGAAAGACTGAAAGCTTTTCAAGCAAAGCTTCCTTTGTGGAAAAGAAGACTTGAGACAGACAACTTTGCCAACTTCCCAATGCTGGAGGAAGTGATCTCTCAAAGCCGAATCGATAATACTGAAGCCCTGCCTTCCTCTCTGCGTGAAAATATGTGCGAAAATTTAGACAGATTGCAGCAATCTTTTGAAAGTTATTGCTCACATGATCCGAATTTTGAATTGTGGATTCGCAACCCATTTCTTGCAGATCTAAATTCTATTGGTGATGACGATCTTGCCAAAGATGATCTCATTGAGTTGAGGTCAATGCAAATGCTAAGGAGCGAATTCAATTCAAAGAACCTTGCAGAATTTTGGTGTTCCTTGGCACAAGCGTATCCTCGTCTGGTGAAGAGAGCCATGGTTGCTCTTATTCCTTTTGCTACTACCTACCTCTGTGAGGTAGGATTTTCAGCTCTTCTTGCAATCAAAACGAAACAGCGAAATCGGTTGGATGCTAAGGACAACATGCGTGTGGCTCTGGCAAAAACCGTCCCACAATTTCGTGTTCTTGTTGAAGATAAGCAACAGCAACCTTCGCATTGATTTAAAAAGTTATTTGCGTTAAACTTAGTTTACGAGTGCTTTTCTTTCTGATTCATCTCAAAGCAAACCGCTTGAGTGCGTTCTACTTATTGGTTACTTCACTGCATTTTTTGATTCATTTATGGTTTTGTCATTGTTGTATAACTTAATTGACTCGGTAATTGATTTATTATTCATTATTATTCGTTGAATTATTAACAGGCTTCTGTTTGGTCTGCAAACTTCTGGTCTATAATACTAAGTTGATTAAAAGCTAATTTTGACAACTGCGATGTGTTTCTTCTAAAGGGGTCCAAAGCTTTCACTAGAATGTTTTAGGGGTCCGTGACCAACAAAAGGTTAAGAACCACTGGTCTATACTGTATATCAGTGTTTTTCAAACTGGTAGGCGCGCACTATTCCTAGGAGAGGCGCTAATGTTAAGCACAATCATTTAAAAATACTCGTATAATAAGCCTATAGCATAATCTGCAAGGCTGTGAGTAACGCGTTACAATTGTAACGCGTTACATGTACTCGTTACATTTGGTGTATTTTAGATGGCAATTAATTACATTTTTTTAAAGTAATTGTAATTCGAAATTACTTACAATTTGTGAGAAACGAGTACAATTTTAATTAAATTGAAATTACAAATTTCTTTTTTTTTTTACCTGAAACTTTGTTTTTTGATCAGCTTCGCTTACACCTGGTAATAACATGTTTGCATAACTAACTTATCGTTTTCTTTTTTGAGTTATGTTTTTAGTTGTGCAGTTGTAAACCTCTTCCCAGTTTTCATCAACAAGGTTGGTGAATTTGCTGACACAAAAAACTGATTAATCGATAAAAATGCGTGTTACTATGGATGGCAAAATCAATAAGCATTTAATTTATTATTGGCTGCTGTATTAATCACTAAAATTAGGCTATTACTTTGTTGGACTACTGCACCTATACAACAAAAACGTTTGATTATCTGATACTTTTCCTTATTGTTTGTTTGTTTGTAGTCGATGGCAGGGGTAGGCAACCCCTGGCACGCGTGCCAAAAGTAGCACGCTGGAAGGTATTGCACGGCACGCGGAGCGATTTCATGAGCAAGCTAATTTTAATCTCTTAAGATTTAACAAATTTGCTTTTGAATCTATCAGCGGTTTTCAATGCTGTGGGCTCAAAAGTAACTCAAAGTATTTCTTGCAAATAGGACATTTAGGCCTACCTGTTACGTGAAGACCCTTTTTTTGGTCTGCACTGATATTTTCACAGGAAAAAGGGGACATGGGTACATGTACAGAGGTGTAGCTGTAGACCCTTTTTTTTGCTCTTCACTGATACTTTCAGAGGAAAATAGGACAATACGGCAAAATCTACGTCACGTAAGGAAACAAAACCGTTTGGCATGCGAAGAAGTTTCTATTTTGACACTATCAAAAAATGGCTCGCTGCGCTCAAAAGGTTGCCAACCTCTGGTCTATGGTTTGTCATATCACTTTTTACATGAAACAGTTAAAAGAAAAGAAACACTCAACACGCTTAATTTTTGCAGCATTTATAGCTTATAGCCGTTGCCCGTTAATGATCATGCCAAAACATCCTATAGCAAATTTTCTTGGCATTTTTTGCATTTTTTTATAATTCTCTATGTCACAAAACTCACGGTAATGCCCCAAATGGCAAGAAGGAGTCTTTCGACGTTCCAGTTGAATTTCCGAAAAATAGCAGTTCGCTTACAAAATAATCCTCACTTCCCTACGGCTACACATTACCCAACTTTGTTAGCACATATAAAACCTTATTTACCTTATTCAAATAAAATAAAAAATGTAAAATATGTAGAAAATAAAGCAACGAAATAAAAAATAAATATTGACGAAATTAGATTAAATTTAAACTCACAAACACGAATTCAATTGTTCACTTAAATTGCCAACTGATTACTTCCACTGCGCTGTTACATGGCAAAACTAATAGACGGGGAGCCCTGGCCGATTTGCTCAAACGAAAGTATACCAATTTCTAATCGTGCAGCGTTATGGGCCGAGATGGTTTAATTAACAATCTGAACGTCTCCGAAGGTTCTACAATAACCGAAGGTTATTGTAGATATGTTCATTGTCACTATCTATTTTTAAGCGAAACAATGCATTGCGGCACATACCCTTCGGTTATCTTGACGATGGCTAATAGAAAGCAGTATATCTTGAGGATGGCTAATAGTAGCACTTTTATATTGCAAGTACATTTTCTACTGCATGGCTTCATATTCATTTTCTTTCAAAATTTTTTCGATTCAAGTCTAAATGTGTTATGAATGACTGTTTCATTTATATCCGTAGAAAGCAATAAGCACTTTGCGATTATGCGCAGGGAGGGAAGGTCGACTCATTTGAGCTTGCTTTCAAAATTTTGATTTTTGATTCTTGCAAGTTAATTTCGATTTTTCTATTTGATTCGTTGCTTGTAGATTCAACAAAGTGGTAAGGAAATTTTCGTGAAATGTCCCACGCAAAACCACAATAAGTTAAAACGCAATACAGAACAATTTATCAAAGCAACTACAGGGTGGTTGAAAAGTAACTAGGCATTAAAAATTTGTAATAATTTCCAAATTTTGACTTTAAGCTTAATGAAATACAAAGGAGCATATTGAATATTACAGGAGAAAGTATAATTGCTCAGTTGAATTACTTAAAATTTGTAACAAAGATCAAATATTCATATTTCAACGTATGCACCATTTGCTTCAACTAGCTTCATTAAACGACCAGGGATAGAACGAACAACTTTTAAAAGAATGTCATTGGGGATAGCATTCAAAACTTGTTGGATTTTTATCTCCAAATCTTCCAATGTGCGAGGTTTTGTCTTGTACACTTCCTCTTTTGTGTAACCTCACAGGTAAAAATCACACGGTGTAAGATCTGGGCTTCTCGGAGGCAATTCATGAGGTCCGCGTCGACCCAGCCATCGACCTGAAAAGTGTTGGTCTAACCACCCTCGCACAGTGAGAGCAAAGTGGGGTGGTGCACCATCTTGCATAAATATTAAGTCATCGATGTTATCCCAACCAGACACTGTGGGCCACACAAAACTATCAAGCATGTGAAGGTAGCGCTCCGCATTCATGGTATCACGCAGAACATATGGACCAATAATTCTGCTTGCCGTCATTCCGCACCACACAGTCACTTTTGGACGAGTTTGCATTCTCTCAACAGTTTGTTTAGGATCTGTTTCATTTGTTCCCCAGTAATGGCAGTTGTGGCGATTTACGAAACCACCGACATGGAACACTGCCTCGTCACTCCAAAGGATATTTTCGAACAATTCAGGCCAATCTTCATACCAACCCAACATTAATTCTCCGTATTCCATTCTTCGGTAACAGTCTTCAGGCTTAAGTTCCTGCACATAATGGGTTTCCATGGACGATAATTCAGTTCTTTGTGTAACACTCTAAGTATTGAATGCCTTGACAGTCCACTTTCACGAGCTGCTTGACGAGTTGATTTTTGCGGGCTCTGATTAAACATTTCCTGCACTTTTGCCACCTTAGCTGGCGATCGACTTGTGGATGGACGCCCGCTCCTTCGTTTGTCGTTTACAGATCCTGTGGTCATCAATTTTGCATGACAGTTTCTTATTGTCTCCGGACGTAGTGTTGCACGACTACCCTTCAACGTACGCCACCATCTCTGCACCTCAACTACGGAATTCCACACCTCATAACGTGCTGCAATTTTGGCTCGCTCCAGAATGGTCAAGCGAGAGGTCATTATCAAAAATGCTATGTAACATATCATAAACAACGCAAGCTATTATCAAAATCTGAAAAATATGTAATTTCCATAAGTATTGTTTCGACTAATACCATTGTTTTTATCTGGAATTTGGCGGTAGGAAAATCACACGCTATTTTTATTGCCTAGTTACTTTTCAACCACCCTGTAGTAAAATAAAATGCTATTTTAACAACAAAAAAACCAGTAAACAATGATGAGAAAGAATCCTTTCATTAAATTATCTAACACTCTGGGCAACAGCAATTTATGTCAATACTTTTTGAGCTTTCTTTGAAGAGGTCTAAAAAACATTTCTCAATTTGAAAAGTTTCTTACTTATATTTGAGTGATGATTGTGTAGTGGTAGCCTAATAGCAGGCCAAGCTTTTTCGCATTTAATATTTCATGTACTGTATTTTCTTTTTTGTGACCTTCCTCTTGACGTAACAATTAAAGCACCATTTCATTTGCAACAAACGTCAGTAAACCCCAAAAATATTTTTTTACAATCTGATACATTTTTGACAACAAAGAAGACTGCCTATAGCGGAAGTCACGTTCCCTTCCATACTAGTACTGAAGGTTGAAAAGAGTTTAATTTTACAAGAAATGTCGAACCGAATTGATTTGAACTAAAAATGCCTTTAACAACGCAGCGCTAAAAAAAAGCAAAATTTAAGATTAGTCGTTTCATCTCGCAGCCAAATGCTTTTGTAACAAACTATACTGTAATAGTCGATCTGCAGAGAAAAGTTACAGTGAATGAATATTTCAAAGTAGGCTAAACGCTTAATAAATTCCGAAAAACTTGAAATCAGTGAAACTACAACATAGTTTAAATTGCAAGCTTACGCAACAAAAAAATTTAAGTTGTAAGTAAATTATGACTCCATATGCATTAATATCTTACAAATAAACAGCAATAGTCGAAATGGGCTCCAATAAATATCGGTTAGTTGTAATTTCAAAAAGTTGTTTTGTATTTTACATTGGCAATGAATAAAATTGTGGGCTGTTTGCTTTCACTCTTCCATTGTAAAAAGATTTACCGGTAACTCGTTTGTTTTATATTTTTGTCTTATTCCGTACTTCGCAAGGATATAAACCATAATAATTTTTTGTGTATTCAACTGTGCGAGGAAGATTAGAAAAACATAGAAATACTTTCAGAAATTGTGCAAAAAAAAATTTTTATTAGACATTGACGCTTTCATCTTGAATAACTTCACAAAGCTTCATACTCACGATCAACGGCACTTCCAAAAGGCTTCTATACCGTCAATGCACTGTGATTAACTGAATAACATCCGGCCACGCGTAAACCTTTTTTTAGTCACATTAAAGGAGACTGCTACGTGCGTAAAATTCAATTATAATTACAGTGGCTGAAGTGGCTCGAATCTATTATTAATTATATCAGTAAACTTTTAATAAAACTCGGATAGTCTTTTAGAATTAGATGATGCCAATATTAACTCGAGTATGTCGCTAAAAAGCGAGCGATGACAAATAAAGCATTTTTGCCGAAAATATCACAATAAAAAGATTAAGCTGTCTGCCTCAGTCTTGGGTCTGGCGACCTAAGTTGATAGCATGCTTTTGACTGTTAATAAAAGCTTCGAAGTGTCTTGAGGTAGACATTAGTTATTTTTCTTTTTGGGGGTAATTTGACCCTTCTATTGTCGAAATAATATTAAAAAGTTTCCGAAAGAAAAAGTGTTTATGGACGAGAAGTTAGTGCGAAGCAAAAAATCTCTATAGCATGTAATTTTGCTTTAATATGTTTTGAAGTCGGATCCAAAGGTGTTAAATTGGTTATAAAATTAGTAGGCGTACTTCCATTAGAATGATTATTGCCAATCCCACACGCAAAAATGTTATAGCATTTCCCACTCACCTGACTGATCAGAAATGTTTTGCACAAATAATTTTTGAATTAAATATTTGATTGCATCAGCAGTTTTATAGCTACAGATATGTAGAGATGAACAACTGTTAAGTGTTTAATAATCTCGCTCGTACTTCTTTGCATTAGGCCTAAACAATCTTTAATTAGCACGTTTTCTAGAATTTTAGGGATACAATTAATAGCTTGGGAAAAGTTTTTGAAACAAAAATAGCAATTAAATTTTCAGCAGAAAGCAAAACAAAAATAGAAAAATAAGCTTTGAGGAAGTATGCCACACTGAAACTCAAACATGATTTCAGTTTTCAGTCAACAACTTCAGTGGCTTATGTCTTGCAGTTGCTATGTAGAAATACAACTTTTAAAAATATTTAATTTGCTGTATCTATTAAAAAAAATCAGTTATTAGTGAGACGTTCTGGAAGAACCTTGTAGACGTATGATGATGTTTTAAAATAAACTTTGTGACTCTGCAATTAACAACGGTATGGTTCTTAACGGTATTTCCAGTCAAAAATCTAGACGTCCTTGAAAGAATGTCAGATACACTTCCTTAGCTAGTAGCGCAAACAAAGCCCAAAACTATGTCTTTAAATTACAATCCTAGAGGTTGGAACGGTTAAGGAGTATTAACATGTGTTCGGTATTATAATTTCTGCACGAAATTTTTCAGCTGACTTGTAGTGTGAAAATGAAAGAAGCTTTCAGCTCAAACACATAAAAAAGTGACGCAGCATTCCCGTTCGGATCGAATTTACGTAATTACTTTGACTGTAAAGGCAAACAACTGTTTCCAGCAGAGCTGTATAGTTGGTAGCTTTATTCTCGTTTCATAAAAGTGCAAAAAGACTAATGAGTTGTTTAAAAATATTTTCTTGAAGTAACCTTATAATTGTCAAGGATCTTTTTATTGTAGTCTATAAGTTAGGAAATTCTTAGTGGCAATTCATCAGCAGAAGCTATAATGTAGCCTACTTTCTCAAGTGATCCTAATGGAATTTACTTAAAAAATTCAACAAGAATAGTGTCACAAAGCGTTATATTTAATTTACACTTTGGAGATGGAAGCGCTAAAAATGCTTGGGGTCATTTCACTAGGTGTGTTCAACAAAGATCGCAGGCACCAGAAAAGTGATTTTTGTAGTGCATTACTGCTTTACACGCGGCAATTATATCGCAAATTTAGTAGTGCAGTGTAAAGCTAAATGCACAATTGTACATGCATCAAATAAAATCTTTATTATACCCGCCGAGTCACGCCGAAGTGTGTAACGTACGGCGGGAGAACACCGTTACAACAAAAGCGCAAGGGCAACGCAGCTCTGAAAAAAACATCGCATGGGCGGCAAGCCGTTGGCGGCACTGTGACCGATTTGACCTGCCCGAAAATCGAATCTCAGATCTGCCGCACCGTCAGCGGTGTTTTTAACCACTAAGCCAACCGACCGGCTGTGCACATGACTAGTTCTAATAGGCTATATTATTGCAGATCAAAATTAAGATCGCTTAATTAAAACTGCAAATTTTAATCATGGATTCAAACGATGACGTGAAAGTAAACGTTACACTTCAATATTTTATCATTCCCGTAATTGAAGTTCCCGAACCACCTGTTCCGGCTCCAACTCGGCAAAGTTCGGGTTTCATTGTTCCGGTGATTGAAGGAACAGGCGATAACCCTCAGGTACCGATTTACGTCACAAAACTGATGTTTTTACTATATTGTGATACAAAAAATTGAACATAATATGCTAAAATAAGTTCACTTTATAAGAATTCAGCTAAGATGAACCTTTCCTTTACCTCAAAATCTTTACATAACTATTTATTCTTACACAAGAGTAGGTTGTTTCATTGCTTTTTGTAAAAACTATAATTATTTTATATTGCGTTCTTCTGAAGTTGCACAAAAATAATCGAACCATTTAGTTATGAAGCAAAAATAAATGCATGAGCTGGTTGTACAATACAGGCGAGGGGCCTACAGGTGAAGTCAAAACTTTCTTACTGTACAGTATCTTACATTTAATAGTGGTCTACATAGCCTACGTTTGTTTTAACAGAGTCCCGCTTTGTCAACTCCAATTGATGACAGCAGTAGTAACAATCCCGATGATAGTTTTCCGATCAAGGATAATTCTTCTGTGCTTACAAACTTTTCAAACAATCTTAATTTTACTTTCATAAACAATCGAAGACCAGGCAACGCTCTTCCAAACTTGTACGGAGTTCCAGGGATATGCCATCCCTCAGCTGAGCAAAATTGTTTCAACGAAACTCTTTCGAACTGTTCAGATTGTAGTGATGCTGCTTCGGGATTTTTTGTGTTCATTGTCTTGTGCCTTGGTTTGGCAATATTGTTTGGAAACTTACTTATTCTTGCTGTTTCTGCTCAGCTACATAAAAAACGAGTAATAACACATATCGACTGGTATAAAGCGTCTTTGGCAGTGGCGGATTTAATGACAGGTGAGCAACTGAGAACGGTTTGCTGCTGTTTATATTAACCTCTGCTCTTCTTGTTGAAACGCGATCTTGAATAATTATTTAGGGAAAAATATTATGAAAATAGTCCATGACACTGCATCTTTATTTATCATCACCACTTGAACGACCCTCTACTGTACACCATTTATGCGTGATTACCTAAAACAGATATAAATAATAAAATAAACAAACACAGAATATGTAAATACAGTACATTTGAAATAAACTGCTACGCTTAGGTTTCCAAATTTTTTTCGTGACCTTTCCCAATTTCACGTGGACACTAAATTCAACTTTCGAGCAACTCCAAGTCCAAGGATCCATGTCACGTAACACAGGACAAGCCATTGCTGGTGGATTTTTCTATTTCCTTGTGTATACGTCGTCACTTTATCATTTGTTGCTATTGGGGGTAACGCGATTGTACGCCATCAACTGGCCTCACCGATACAAGCAAATGTCCATGAAATCAGTTTACATTGGAATTTCGGTTGTGTGGATTGTTGCAGCAGTAGCAGCAAGCTTCCCAGGTAAGTTTCATTCAGTCATAGTGCAATCAAGTTTGTTCATCATACAGTACTTTCAAATTATATTTTAAACTTAAATATCAAAAAATTCAAAGTGTGAAGTAGGCTGTCATTGCGACAAACCATACAAGAGCTAACGGCAGTGAAATCTGCAATATTGTGGGAATGTTTTGCTTTGCAAATTGCGACTGCATTTCAGATGCACCGTTTTGCGCACAAAAAATTGATGATGGTGATTTATGTTTTCTCTATCAACTTCACTTTGTTCCCGAATAAAATCTTCATTGCAGTGTGCTCGACAGGAGGCTGGCCAACAATTAGACGTTGATCTTAAAATGAAGTTTACTTGCACAATACTCATTATTTTGTTGAAGATTGGCAAAGTAACGTTACTTTTCAGCTTGGTTTCCTTTTTTCAATTTTGATTATTACCACACTGCTTTTCTTTATCTTCCATCGCTGATCATCTTACCATCATCATCGTTCACTCCAGCGATCATAGTCCTGGTACTGTTCCTGATAGTCCCTTATGCGTTAATGGTAAGTCTTCGGCTACAATAAAACAAAGTAAAATCATGAATTCATTTGATTAGAATTTACATGCACCTCATTTCGGCGATGTCCTCTATCTGGTTGAATTTAGTTTTAATAAACCAACCAATGCACCCATAGGATTGTAACTACTCATCAATAAAAGTTATTCAAAGGTGTCATCCAACTGCGTACTGATCAATTCGCATAGGTGAATTAGCTTCACTTCCCGTTTTAAAGTACTTTTCAACTTCTTCAGTTCGTCCTTAGTTTTGTATTTTGTTTCATTAGTTAAGTGTGGTTTCAGCTCCATAATAGTCCATCAGCTTCTTCCATAAATGTTTGCGAGAATCCTTACACCGCACTTTATCATTGTGAAGTGTGTAATCATACACTACGCCTTTAATACGTGCCTCATTATTTTAATGACATCAAAACTATCAATATTTTTTAATAAGGATATCGATATTGAAAAGCGTATGCACTCAAACCACCGAAAAACGTTCCGTACTGTTTATCGCTTTTTATGTAACTGAGTATCTAGAGAATGCAAGAATGTACTGAAACGTTGCATCTTTGGATGCTTTTGTAATGTACGCAGCTATAAGTTTAAGCAATTTTTTTCAGACGATTTTGCTGATATCTACAGCCACATCCGTTCGAAAGCAAATAATATCGTCCAAAAAAAGGTTGGGCAAACAATCTAACGATTCAAATCAAGATTTATTTTCAAAGGAAGAAGTAGCAGCGTTTAAAACAGTTTCATTGATGCAACTCGGATTTACTGTTACGTTAGGTATCTATACTTTGTTTTTGTATTTATTGGTTTCATCCAAATAGAGACCAAATTTATAGCTCGTAAGTACAGTGCCCTAGTTAGTTGAGATATTAGTTGAATAGCGAAGTAGTTGATTTTGGTTAGATTAATTTTCTTGTCAAAAACAGTTCAGTTAAGCTCAAAACGCACCTTGCACCCACTACTATTGCAAGTAGGATGTCCATTTCAAAATATCAAATCCTGCGGAACCAGTTCCGTTTTTAGGATTCGGTTTAATTGGGAAGAAAAATTGCGAGTGATAAATCTTTTCAGATGTAGCGCATAAATGCAGGTGCGCGCTCGTCCTCGTGTGTGCGTGATCATGCCGTGCTCGTCGGAGGCCGTAAAAAATTTGTGGGAGGCCATGAGTGTATATTATACAGTATGTACCGCTTGTATATATACTAGAGCCGTATTATTTTATTTGTTTCCAAAAATTAAGAGAGGCATGGCCGCTGTTAGCTCCGTTGCTACGCCACTGCGTGTATGCTTCGAACGTATAGTGCTGTAATCCTTGTGCTGGCTATAAATTCATTAAAAATGAAACAAATGGTTTGTTTTTTTTATTTTGCAGTAGTCGAGCGGTTGCGTGCTGAAATGATATCGAAATAGTACTGTAGGGGGGGAGGGGGCGTAATAGCAACTTTTTTTTCAAACGCCTATGAGTCCCTATTTAATTTATGCTATGAGTTTGTACCATCACAAAAATACAAAAAGTTTTGCTATATAGCGGTAACTTAAAAACTCTTGTTCAAATGAAACATATGAAACATGAAGATAACTAGGTATTGAACAAACTCATCTCATTAGATGTAGCTTAATAAGTCCGTAAGCATGGTAGTAAACGGTATACTTAGCAATTAATACTCTGGTCAGTTACTGTTCACTTTAATTTTAAGTTTGTCACCGCCGAATTTTTTTTTTTTTGAATTGCTCAAATAGTTTGTTGCTTTCTACTGATTTTGCAGTGCAGAACCAACTATAAGGTACCGGTAATAGCAGCGCAGAACCAACCAGCATCATCACTATGCTAATTCATCAACTGCTCTATTAAATTCTTTTATGACTTGCATAACCAACTATAAGGTAATAGCAGTGCAGAACCAACCAGCATCATTACTATGCTAATTCATCAACAGCTTTATTAAAGTCTTTTATGATGTTGCAGTGGATTTCTTTTGCTTCAGTACGTTTTCAAGTTCTTGGCATACATAGCTGTTTTTTAGCGGTGGTGCGATTACATCAAACGAAAAACTTGACTAGATTTTAGAAGAGATACCGCTAAACATGTGTCTTGAGCAAAGCAAACTTGGTGACACATGACTTTTCTTTTGGTGTCAGCTGTCACATCATTGCTAAGAAATAAAACGATGCTCATCTTCTGCTTCGAAAATGATTACATATTCGAAATTAAAAAAAAACTCTAAATTCGTTGATTATTGATTAATGACCGAGTTTCTTCGGACGAAAACCCCTGTTTCAAGAGATCCATTTGCATTTCATTTCATACTTTAACAATTTTCGAAATGATTTCAGAAGTTTTGTAATGCTTTTGAAATCCTTCTTTTGATTGAATGAAGTTTTGCCGAATCAACTAGTATAACTTTCACTTAAGACTTGCTGCTGCATGGCTAGCTGCTTTGCTCTAGGGATCTTGACTAGTACTTGATAGTGCCAAGATCTCTAATCATTATTCAAGTTGCTTATTGGTGCCAAATCCAAAATAGGATCCAAAGAATCGAGTTGATGAATACCTTCATCATTTCCAAATAATATGCAGATGATGTTTAAGGGAAATCGAGACGACAATCTTAAGAAGATCGGAAACAGCCATAGTGGAATTAATATGTGGAGTGAAATTAGTTGATAGAAAGAATAATGACGAGTTAATGGAAATGATGGGTTTGAAGGAAACATTAAATATAATGGCAAAGGTATTGGAGTATTGTGGTTGGGAGGGATGATGACAACGTTCTAAACTAGGCATTGATGCTTGGAGTGGGCAGCGAAATCGAGGAAGGCCAAAGTAGGAATGGAGGAGGCAAGTTGAAGAGAATGTAAGTAAAATTAGATTGGAGTTGAACAAGGCTGCAAATCGCAAAAGATTGACAGAGGGAGTGAGAGCGATCACTGAAGAAATGAGGTGCATCTGGCTACCCTTGACCAAGACCAACCTCACCAGATTGAAACTGGATGATGATGATGATGATGCCCTATTTGTTTAATAAAGCCATTTACCGTTCGGTAAAGAGTTGCTTGAATGCCTAAACTTCCACAAGAACTTCCTCAGGCAGAGAATTGCATTGACCATATCTATCTTTGCTGATGTACCGGTAGCTGAAATCAGGTCGAGTAAAATCAAGCAAATTTATTGGATTTCAGGGGAGTACCAGTAAATTGTAATAAAGCACATGTATTTACTATATAGTTGGAATCAACTCCCATTATTCCATTGGGTCAAAGTAAGTAATGTTTAGATAAAGTTAAATAAGATGGGCGGCCCCAACACAACAAAAAATGGAAAGAAACCCCAAACTAGAAAATATCTTACTACACTAGTCCGTGTAATGGTGAAAAGTGATGCTGTTAAATAATTATAATTTCTTATCCTCCTGTCACGTGAAAGCAATGGAGGCACCAAGCGTTAGAAGAATCCAGATTCGCTTAGGAGTTGCCTTTGTTTTCTAGTTGACTTTTGCTTCTGATTTCTTTAATTTGCTGCTTGTTAGATTCCACCAAGCAGAGATAATTATCAAGAAATATCTTATCCAAGGTCGCAACAATGAGACTTGTGTTGGAGTTAACCATCAACTTTGCAATCATGATCGTAGCAACTACGACGCTCGTAACCTAACCAGTGTAACCACTGCGCCATGCTGACAACAAAGTGCATGAACATTTTATTGAATTCTTCTCATGGTATGCTTCATAGAACTCTTGTGGTCTTAGAACGAGTAACATAACCTGCTACCCTCTAATCCACCAGTATTCACTCACTTCAACACAGCCTGTTCATAATAAAAATATGTAATCATTTGTAGTGTATGAACTTAATTGTAAGCTTTAGTGGCCTTCTTAAGCTTGTGCACTGCACCCATATGACGTCATAATCCTTCAATAATGCTGAAGTGATTTTTGAATTGCACCTTCAAAAATGAATCATTTTTAGTGTTAACTCACGAATTTCGATGTGGATTTGAACAAGGGTTTTTAAGTTGCAAACACCTCAGACTGTTTTTGAAGTGTTAGTTATAGGTTGTAGCATACTTTTGAAGGGGACTCACTTAAAACCAAATTTTAAGCCCCCCCCCCCCTACTAATGGCCATTTTATAGATTTAGGATTCGGTTAAAATTCTGGATTCGAGAAAAAAGTTTCGGAATTATTCTAGAATACTTAATTATTCTGAAATGGACAATTGGACATCCCTAGTTGCAAGCCGCTAAGAAAATGCATTTAACTGTTGTATTCATACCAGTTTTTATAACTGTATGATATCCATTGTTGAATGCACACCATTTTGGTAGTGAAAAGAGTCGCCAGCAGTTGAATGATACACCAGTGTTCGAGGTAGAAAATTTTTAGTGGGGGGGATGTTTTTGTCTACAATTTTGCCTGAATTCTGAACCCAAATAACAAAATAATGTTGCAAAAATGGTATTTATTGTTCATGGCGCAATGTAGTGGCGTGGTAAGAAATTTTGAGAGAGAAGGGGGCATAATTTCACCATTTTTTTCAGGCGTATTTTTTTTCAGCAGAGCTAATTGTAGCAGATGCAAAAACAGAAAAGGCTTTAGGGGGGTCCGAGGGTATGCTCCCCCGGGAAACTTTTGAAATATTGCAAATTGTAATGGCTATTTTAGTGCTTTTTGAACATTTTTCAGGCAAATTTTGTTTAAAATGTTTGACCCTAATTCTGAGTACCGGTAGCCTACTTTACCAAATATGATGCATTTTGTTCGCACATTTTCAATTATGCGTGCTTAAGGCGTAAGGCTTATTGTTATCAAAGAGGTTTGAAATTATGGAAAAATTGTATGTATCAAAAACATAGTTGAAAATGGCTAGTAAGGTGAATACATATTTCTCATCCCCAACCCCCTGGATCCGTCCCTAGCCATAAGCCACAAACGCCATCAAAAGTGTCTGGCATATTTCAGTCATTAGGCACCATTTGTTCTTTTTTACTAAAAGGCAAAGTCAAAAGGGGGGGCATGACACAATGCCCACCTAAATACGCTCCTGGGGCGATGTCCATGGTCAATGACCAAATTAAATCAGTGGTGGAGGGCGTACTGCGTGTTTGCATACCACCAGCATAATGAACAAAAATTATCAACGATAGAATTTCGAAAACTTCATTAGCTTTGTTTTAGGCAGGTTTTTGTTTCTTGAATGAAGCAAGGGGTTTGGGGGGAGAGCAGTGAGCTACCCCATCTGGACCAGGGCGAAGCTACGGAGGGTATAGAATTTTCTTAATTCATATTCTCAATCTCAAACATGATCCGAAAAAGTTAGGGAACCGCTGTTTTAACATATTCTTAGTGCTTTCACTCACGCTTATAAAAAACTGCTGACGTGTTGTAATGTTGATGAAAAATAAATTGTTCTGATCTGTAATACGAGCACCGAAAAGGTTGTTCTTGATTAGTTTGCGAAGGAAACCATAATGGCTACAACAGTACAAGATAGTTATGCTAAAAAGTATCGCCGCAGTCCGTACCCACAAGTTACACGTATAAAAAACATTTACTTCTTACGGTACTTAACACTTCTTCGTGTGGAGTAGATGTATTTGAGATATCTTCAGATTTTGGGTCATTTTTTATTGAACCATTTCACAGTTAGATCGTCCGGGTGTATTATTCCAAGAGCTCCATGTGGGGGATGGTGGTTGGGGCATGACGTAATAATGTGGTCAGCAGATTGTTCTTTTGCGCCACATTCGCAAGCTGGTGTGGATGGCATTCCCCATTTGTGCATTGTCGCACGAAAAAAGCCGACACCAGTTCTTAGTCTGTTAAGCTTGACCCAAGCTGGCCTTGGAAGTGTCATTCCTGATGGATTGTTGCTGATGTCTTTGATGTAATTGTGGAGGAGAGATGGACTGTTTTGCCATTCGCTGTTCCATCTGTGGTCGAGCCATAGGTTTGGAGTAGCGTCTTGTTAGGTTTCGCAAAAGCTGAAGCGCAGCAGGCATAAATGGTCCTCTTGATTTAAGGTGCCTTTGTGGTTTAGTTTGTCGGGAGTGAAGTCTATGGTGTAGTACGTGGTTTGGTTCTTTAGCCCGGCAAGCTTGGGCTATTGTAGCTCTTTTTCGTCGGAGGCCCGCTAGCTCAATGCCTGCCAGTATGGGTAGGATGTCCGCTGGAGTGGGACGCAGGCATCCAGTTACAGTACGAAGTGCGTCGTTGATGAGCTTGTCAATTAGGAGAGTGTGATTGCTGCGGCACCCCACAGGGGTGCAATATTCAGCAGTGGAGTGAACAAGTGCCAATGTTGCTGTGCTTGTGCGTAGGGTTTTTGTTGCAGCTCCCCAACTTGATCCTGACAGGCGCATCAGTAGTCCAACACGTGATATTAGTATCTGACGCAATGACTCCAAGTGTCTTCGGAACGTGAGTGTCCAGTCCATCTTCACACCGAGATATGTTGGTTCGGCGCGTGGGGTTATATTTTGGTCCTCTACGGTAACATTTAACTCACGATTTGCTTCTCTGTTATTAAGGTGGAAAGCAGCAGACACTGTTTAGGTTGTACTGAGTTTTAGCTTCCATTTTTTGAGATACGTCGGCAAAGTTGCCATGTCTTGGGATACAACTTTCTCTAATACCTTTCCATCTTTTGCGCAGTGCATAATTGCTAGATCGTCTGCCTATGCAAACTTCTTCGAGGTGGTGGTAGGAAGGTCGTACGTATAGGCGTTGAAGAGGAGAGGTGCCAATACCGATCCCTGGGGGACACCATTTCTTAGGCGTCTTAATCTGCTTTTAGGGCCAGTGCCAGTGGTGAGGATGAAGCTACGATTGCGTACAAACTCCATGATAAATTTCACCATGTGTCTCTCTGGGATCAATCGCAGTAGTTTGCAGGTAAAACCGCGGTGCCTCACGGTGTCATATGTTGGTGTTAAGTTGACAAACACCGTGCCGGCCTTCTTTTTGGCTGAGAAGCTATCGTCGATTTCCTGGGTGAAGAGAGTAACTTGATCCACAGTAGACCTTCCAAGTCGGAAACCAGCCTGCTCATGGGGGAGCAGAGGGTCGATTACTGGTTCAACTCGAGCATAGATAAGTCTCTCCAGGATCTTGAATGGAATACACAGCAGGGAGATGGGTCTATAGCTCCGTGGCTCATGTAGTGGCTTCGACGGATTTGTGATGGCAATTACAGTAGCTCGCCTCCAGATCTTCGGGATCTTGAAATGACGCATGCAGGAAGACAGGAACTTGTTCAGCCACGTCTTAAGATTATTTCCGGCATGGAGTATTAGTTCAGGGCACACTGAGTCAGAGCCTGGAGCTTTTCCTGATGGTATACGTAGGAGGGCACAAGCAAATTTTTCTGGGGTGAAATCTTGAGTAATTTTTTTACCTGATGGTGTAGGTGTTTTCCAGAGTTGAGACATTTCTTTGTTCACGAGTCTGGCTGACGCACGATCCTTGACTTGGTCAACCCCGTTCTTCACAAGCTGAGATGCTATTGAATTAGCTGAGATAGGGCAAGGACGCTGCGGTTGTTTATTTTTGCCAGTTAGGTTGTTTATTGTGTTCCAAGCCAGTCGACTGGAGTGCGTGAAGTCCTATCGTGTTGACAGCTTCTGTCCATCCATCACGTCGTTTTTCGTCAAGACGACTCAATAGTGCGAGAGCGGCTTTATCAGTTGCCCTCACTTGAGGGTGCCTGTAAAAAGATACGGTGTAGATTTTCGCACTCTGCATCCCAGCATGGTTTATAGTTGTTTCTTCGGCCTCCAGGGATGCCTGCCGTCTTCGGCGGCGGTATTGATTGCTGTACAGAAACGATGATAAGCTTCATCTACGTTATCGGTATTTGGTGGAGGGAGGTTCTCGGCGAGTTCGTTTGTGGTGCGGCTGTATCGCTGCCAGTCAGCCTTTCGAAAATTTCATCGCTTGCATGGTGCGCTGGGCACTGGGGCCACCATTTTTAAAGCGGTGATTAGCGAAGGTCGGTGTTGCGACCTAGGGAATTTTTCCAAGACGCACTTGTCATGAGACCTGTTGCTATCCCGTCCCAAACTCAAAAAAGGCAAGTCTGGATTGGTTCCGGAGTTCCAACGGCCAGAGAAGAAGCTGGGAGCATCTTTTGGATTGTGTAGAAGATCTAGGCCATTTTTATTTGCCCAGTCCACAAGATATACGCCATCAGGACGGATAGAGGCGTAGCTCCAGTCGGCGTGTTGACAGCTAAAGTCACCGGCGTAGAGGCAAGGGTGTGCATGCGTTGGGATGAATGTTGATGACAGTTGTGCGGTGGGTGGCTTGTAGATATTAATGACTTTAAGCCCATTGACATCCACACAAATCCATTCAATTGCTGGTTCCTCGTGAGATTGATCCGTCAGAGTACATTGGAGCCTATCGTGTATGAAGGTAACCAGTCCTTGTATCCTGCTAAACGTTGCGCTGGCTAGTGTAAAGTTTGGTATTTCTAGCCGATCTGGTATCGTGCAGTGGGTCTCTTGGAGAAGAATGATCTGGGCCTCATGCTTGGTGGCCAATTGGCTTACGACCCATATTTTGCTTACTGTCAGGCCCTCTATGTTCAGTTGCAGAATGTTTGGTCTGCAAATTTCATCTAATCTCTTTGGTTTCCGGGGCTGAGGGTTTCTCATGTTACCACCCCGGAAGGGTTCCGAAAAGTCAACATTATCCTGAAGAACGCTAAATTCTTTCAGTTACCAGGGAACGCCACGAGGAGGCTGTTACCGTGATTCCACTAGACGTTTTGGCTCGATAGACGTTTTGGCATTCCTCCCAGGACAATTTTTTTTTTATTTCTGGCGGAAACAACAATTTTTACTGGGGGAGACATTTTCCCCCATCCCCCCTCCCTACTTCGCACATTGTGATACACCATTGACGATTTCGCATTAAAATATCAACATACTGATAGTGTTAAGCATAACAAAGCACAAAATGTGTCAATAATCTTGCATGTGCTACATTACAGTATTACAAATTGAGTTAATCAAAATACAATCATGAGTATAGTTTCGGTAAAGAGGTTGATTTTTTGTACCACAAAGTTGCAAGGTACAGCAGCCAAAAAATCTGATGCATTATTTCAATTTATTTACAGTCGGTACATTTTTTTGCAAAATCTAGCACGAACGTTTTCGGCCCTACATTGGCCCTCGTCAGGTATATCTAAGATAGTCAAGATTGACTTTAATTACATGATAAAAAAAATAATTGAAAAACATTATTAACTACTACTGATGCATACTGCTAGTGCTAGGCTAAAATTCTCCATTAACAAGTGCTATGTGAGTTGTACTGGTTTGAAACAGCTATAATGACGGAAAAATAAAACAATTATTACGGAATTAAACGAATAGATTATAATCTGACTTAATAGGATAGAATTATGGATAAACATTGCAATGACCCTATTCAATTTGCAAATTTTTTAAAAAACTTGTAGCAAAAAAGATACACCACTCGCGCAATGCACTTTGTAATGGAGGATTTTAGCTTAGTACTAGCAGAATACATCAGCAGTATAGTTAATAATATTTTTCAATCAGTTTTTTTATCATATAATTAAAGTTAACCTTGACTATCTTAGATATACCTGACGAGGGCCAAATAGCGTCGAAAACGTTCGTGCTAGATTTTGTAAAAAATGTAATCACAGAATTTTGGGTTGCTGTACCTTGCAACCATCATGAGTATTCTGCAAACACGCAACAACATCAATAAATCAATAAATAAGGCATGTTGAGGTAGAAAAGGTTATATCAAAACAGACAGTATCGGATTCTGAGAATATTTTTTTTATTTTTCCGCCATAGGCCCTTTTGATTCATCTCACCACTGTGGCTTTAAGATTGAGTTTCATATTATGTTTTTCTCATTCTTTTCGACATTCCCTCAGAATCCGATGCTTTCTGTTTTAGCCTTGGTATCCATAGTTCAACATACCTTATTCAATTTGTTCTATATTACTGATTGTTTGCAGAATATTTACGATGCTTTTTTTACCTAAATCAATTAGTGATAAAATAAGATTAGCAAGATAATTGGTTGATTTGGAATTTTATAATTTTTGGCAATATACACAATATTGTTACGAATTTTGCAGTTCCGTTATGCATCGCTTCTGGACTTATATACTCTGGTTTGTTGACTAGTGATTCCTTTTCAACACCGTACATGATTTGTCTTTATCTAACTATGACCAACAGGTATGAGTTGTATTTTTTTGTGTTTGGGATGACTCGGATGAAAAGCATCTTGCTGTTTTTTTAAACAATGCTATGGATCACTATGTTGTATAAGCTGCCTCGCACAAGATTCACTGTCAGTAGGAAATACTGCTGAAATAAGAAGAAACTATCAAGCACAAACAAATGGCTAAGCAAAGTGCAATTGCGATAACTACCATATACACTTTTCGACATGTGCGTACAAAACTTAGTTTTACCGACAGACTGGATAATTATGTAGTCTCCAAACTGAATCTTTACGCTACCGATACTCAATGCGAACTGCACAGCAGTAAGCGGATTAAGTCGATCCTTAATATATTTTTAGCATATATGGCAACACCTTCAGCAAGCATAATTATGTAAGCATAAAACATGGTTAATAGGCCGGAGAGAAATTGAGAAAAATTTTTTTTGCTTTGTAATAGCAATAAAAAGTGGCCATTTCACGTAAAAATACCTCACGCAAAAAATCAGCTTTATTGAATAAAGTTTAAAATACCCGCAGGCCAATTGAAATTTTCAGTTTTTGCCAAAAAAAAACCCAAATGTGACGCTTAGTTGGCAAGTTTAAACATCGTTTATCAGAAACCTAATAGCGAAATAAAATTGGGGTTTAACCTGAAATCATCTCCTGTAAAATATGAACTCATTAATCATTAGGATAACGTTATAAATCGCCGCAACCCAGTTGAAATCACTATAAAAATCAGAAATATTGCCGAATTTTTGTGCAATAAAACTAATAATGACAAGAACATGTTCCGCTATTCAGAATAAGTGTAAATCTCAAATTCGGCTGACAGTATGCAAATACGCATGACATGTTTATTAAATAGTAATATGTCTACTGTAACACAGACTGTTTTCTCTCAAAATACCACTTCAGCAAATTTTTACCTAAAAAAAGCGCTTCTCTTGCATTGCTTTGCAGGAAATCGCGCAAATATGGTATATTAGGTCAAAGTTTGCTTAGGTGGTGTTTTAAGTGTTTTATTTAGTGCGTTAGTTTTGATGTGATTCTAATAGTAAACCAGTGAATATTAAAAGACAGACGAGTTCTTGAACAGCTCAGGCGAGTCGCGCAGTATATACCATAAGAATTACGAGCAAGCGATAACAATGCAAAGTTGGCTGTTACATCAGCGGAGGCAAAGCGGGGGCTTGGTGTGCCTAAGAGGTTCGGCTCACAAATTTAATGAGACTTGAGAATTACGGAGTATCACTAGTGCATTCCATTCATTACACAAAGCGGTATGTGGCTGCAAGCTTACTTTTGTGTTTATTGGCAAAATGAAGGTCTTCATCTATCTTTTGGAATTATTCATTAAGAGACAGGTGTGTCGCAACAACAGCAGGGTTGAAATACAGTCAAAATAACACAGCACAGCACATTCATCACTTTGTCTAACCTTTTCTGGTTTAAAGTCCGAGTAGGCTGATCACTGCCAGGTTTGGAATTACTGGCATACGGAGTGTAGCACACAGAGGCAATCAAAATTTGATCGTCCCGGGGAGTGCACTCAAGACCTCAAGCACCATGATGAATGGAATAATTCGAAGATTGTGTAGATGAGGCGAAAGATTCTTTGCAGCAGGCCCCTTTCTTTGTCACACACGCACACAGTCACAAACACTTCCTTTGATTGCAAGTCTGAGACTATTGTTTATTAAACAACCTGAAACATTTCCCAGCAGTGTAAACATGTACCGCGCGTCTCAGACTTGCAATAAGAGGAAGTGTGTGAGAGAGGGGGGGGCCTGTTAAGAATCCTTCCTTTCGTCTACACAATTTTCGAATTATTCAATTCATCATGGTGCTTGAGGTCTTGGGTGCACTCCCCGGGACGATCAAATCGTACTCAATGTTGCCAACGGCTAGTCAACGCTGCAACGTTTCTTCGGTGCTGTGTTGTCCAAAAGCTAAGCCGTGGAGATGGGCCACGCAACTCGTTACACGCTTCGGCGTAATACCGCGAGTATGATACAGAATTGATTTTTGACGGCCTCTGCGTGCTACACTCCGTACGCCAGTAATTCCAAACCTGGCAGTGATTACTCGGACTTTAAATCAGAAAAGGTTAGACAAAGTAATGAATGTACTGTACAGCGTTATTTTGACTGTATTTCAACCCTGCTGTTGCTGCGACACACCTGTCTCTTAATGAACAGTTCTAAAAGATAAACAGTAGATGAAGACCTTCATTTTGCCAACAAACACAAAAGTAAGCTTGCAGCCAAATACCGCTTTGTGTGGTGAATGGAATGCACTAGTGATACTCCACAATCCTCAAGTTTTATTAGACTTGTGATAGAGATGGTTTGAGCCGTTAAGAGACCTGCTAACGAGCCGTTAACCGGCCATTTTATTGGTCCGCTAACGGCCCAGTTCTTTTCTTTGTTTCTAACTGGGCCGCTAGCGAGCCGCTAACAATTTTTGAAATCTCTTTCAATTTCCGTTCTTCCTTTAAACGTGACTGAACTGCTGAAGGTTCATTCCAAAAAAATTGGCTTTGGACGGGTCGGGCTTTACTTTTGGGATGAGTTTCCGGGTCGGTTACCGCTACCGAGCAAGAAGTTCCGAACCATGGGCGGTCTGGGTTGCAAAAAAGTCGGCCCGTGTCATCTCTAACTTGTGAGCTGAACCTCTTAGGCACACCAAGCTCCCGCTTTTGCCTACGCTGATGTAACAGCCAACTCTGCTTTCGACTACAACAAAAGTCTCGTCAGCCTTGCTACGCACAGCCAATCCAAGCTAAACTCATTCCAGACTATAAAGACTCTTTTTTGCATTGTTTTACCTGGACATGTCGACTTCATCTCTTTTCTAGGTTTAGCTTGGATTGGCTGTGTGTAGCAAGGCTGACGAGACTTTTGTTATAGTCGAAACATTAATTTGTCCCTTGCAAATTTCTCAACTCTGCTTTGTTATCGCTTGCTCTAATTCTTATGGTATATGCTCCGTGACTCGCCTGAGTTGTTCAAGAACTCGTCTGCCTTTTAACATTCACTGGTTTACTATTAGAATGACATCAAAACTAACGCTCTAAATAAAACACTTAAAACACCACTCAAGCAAACTTTGACCCAGGGAGTCAAACCGAACCCGAACCTGAACCGCGAACCGGTAAAAACCGCTATTTTTTGGTGAACCCGAACCGAACCTGAACCGTTTAAATTTGAGATCATTGAACCTAAACCGAACCCGAACCTATAAAATTTTGGTGCAACTGAACCCGAACCGAACCTGAACCCAAATTTTTGAAAAGTCTTGAACCTGAACCGGAACTGAACCGTTAAAAATTAAATTTCTTGAACCTGAACCGGAACCGGAGCGATATTTTAAACGGTTCGACTCCCTGCTTTGACCTAATACACCATATTGGCGCGATTTCCTACAAAGCAATGCACGGGAAGCGCGTGAATATGGTTTTTTAGGTAAAAGTTTGCTTGAGGGGAATTATGAGTACAAATATTTATGTTACCGTGGACATATATTATTTAATAAACATGTCATGCGTATTTTCATGCTGTAAGAAGCCGAATTTGAGATTTACACTTATTTTAAACAGCGGAACATGTTCTTCTCATTATTAGTTTTATTGCATGAAAATTAGGCAATATTTCTGATTTTTACAGTAATTTCAACTGGGTTGCGGCGATTTATAACGTTATTCTAATGAGTTCAAATTCTACAGGAGATGATTTCAAACTAAACCTCAGTTTTATTTCACTATTAGGTTTCTGATAAACGATGTTTAAACTTGCCAACTTAGCATCAGATTTGGGGTCTTATTTGGCAAAAACTGAAAATTTCGATTGGCCTGCGGGTATTTTAAACTTTATTCAATAAAGCTGATTTTTTGCGTGAGGTATTTTTACGTCAACTGGCCACTTTTTATTGCTATTGTAAAGCGAAAAAAATTTTTTTTTCTTATTTTCGCTCCGGCCTAAATTGGTTAAAGCATGTTTTGTTTTAATTCTGATGTACAGTTTCACATCGCTTATGTTTGTCACAGCTTGATCAATGTGCTGGTGTACAGTGTACGAGAAAAGAAATTTCGTTCTACCGCAAGAGACGTTTTGCGAAACTTGAAACCGACGTTTCTCGATGGACCAATATTGTCAAGCAGCACAAAATCTACTACAACTAACATCAAAAGCAAAACTGTATCTACTGCCCATAGTTCTACTGTGTAAAAAAAGCATTACAGACGACTGCTTACTGCCGAGCGTGTTTTATGAATTCGATCCACACGCGTATAAATTAGAAAACTATAGGCTTTACAATGCGATTATAGTCTACCGAACAGGAATTGCAGTCGAAATCGTAAAAAATAGACGTAGGACTTACAGTAGCTTTGTGTATACTGTAACTAGCATGTATCTAGTTTCATTGAAAAATATGCAAATCAAGTTTGGTATTTTTGTTAACAATGACGACATTGTTGGAAAAATGGAAATGTTTTGACTATTTATAATTAAAAGTCTAACCCATTTGTTCAGGAGGTTCAGATTTGGCAATACCGCAAATTGATTGATTTTTAGGTAGATGCCATTGGTTGTAAATACATGTTCGACAAAAGCTTTGAGATTATTGGTAAACTTCATGAACGTGATGCATTATACCGTGGGTTTCAGCTATAACAATGAGCTGAAAGTTTAACACCAAAAAATTGTGTTTGGAATTTTTGACTCAAACTAGTTATTGCGTATTATTGTTTTACATTTTTGTACAATATTTTAATTTCCAATCCTGTGTATTATTCGTGCTTTTAAGCAACGAGAATTTTTTATGATGATTCAGCGTTTTTTGTTTTTTCGGTGTTCAAACATAGACGGTGAAATTATAAACCTTTTTGCACTTTTAATCCAATAATTAAAATATTGGCTTCTAACAGATATGTCGCTTTGTTTTGTCATTTATCACTCCACGTAAGCCTTTAGTGCGCTGAAAGAACTGCGACAACCACAATAATGTGACATACAAAATACAGTAGCTCCATCTCAGTATCCTCAGCGAAATTTGCTATTTTTGAATGAATTTACCTTCCAAAGTATAAATGTTTCTTGCACATCCTTCAATCATTAATGAACTCACACTATAAGTGTATTCAATAACACAATGTATATCCAAGCCACATTAACAATTATACGTTGGCATTAAATTTATTGTTGTCCTAAAGTATTTTACGTTTGATAATTTTGAATTTATAAGTAAACTGTTGAACTGCAAATAATTTTACTTGTAGACGCTATTATATCACAAAATGACAGTTTTAAATCATGGTATTATGTCAAGCCTCTACGTCATCCCTGGTATTAACGCAACACATAAATTTATTGTCAAACCGAATCAGACGTTTCTGTATTTTGAGTCATGGTTTAGTCCAGAGGTTACAGAATTTTTGGGCGATAAGTTATTTTGCAACACTTGCGTAAAAAGACCAAAAGCCACTCTAGCCAATATGCTTGAACTCACAAAAATCAAGTTTTATCCCTGCTTGGCTTTGGAAGTTTGTATATACTCAGCTTAATTGCAAGAGCGCAAGACTAGCGAAAGTCACTAAAATAATGCTTAGCCTTGTTTTGTTCGCACTAAAATCATACTGTAAAGCAGAGCTGGATGTCTCGAGACACGTTAATGAGTGTCTCGGTCTCGCTTTACCAATGTCTCGTCTCGGTCTCGGACCTTGAAAGTCTCGGAAAATGGTCATGTCTCGATCGAGACATGAAAAAATTTTGGATTTGAAACAGCATTCAGGTCTTTGACACGGAAGCAGCAATGGTACTTACCCGATGTATTCAAGGTAAAACATTGTGCGTGATTTCGCACTTTGCAAAAACATTTGGCCACATTTTGCTTGGACCATTTTGCTTTGTTGTTCAGGCCTGCAGAATTGCAGGCTTTTGCTTTCTTTTTGTGAGCAGCATATATGAAAACTGGTCTATTTCAACCACGAAGCACATGCATTCGATGGTAACCTACTTTAGACCAGGGATGTCTAACTTTTTAATTTATTAGGGACCCATTGCAAAATTAAATATTTAACTGGGCCGCAAAGCGACCAGAATTCCAATATTTCATATTATAGTTCTGAGAAAAAAAATTAGCCATTGATAGGTAGGCCTTGTACTGAGCCGCATTTTGCTGAAAATGCATCATTTTTAACAACACAGAAAATTTAAAAATCCATTAATATAATTAATTAATGTAATAATTAATCCAATAATGTTAATTTAGTTTTAACTTTTACAATATGGTCCTCACTCAAAGACATAACGACCGCTAGCCACGTCAAAAAAATTAATATATTTTTAATGGGCAAACGGTGTGTCAAATCAAAAAATTTTCAAGAGAGTAGCGTGTCATATGTCATAAAATTAAGATTTCTACAAATTTGTTCCCTATGAAAGATGCTATTCTCGTCTGGTTTACTACAGCTATTAAAAGATTATTCAAAGTAGTCCAGGCCCAAAAAAGGCTTCAAATCGAAAAAAAGTGCAGGGATTACAGTTGCAGGAAATTTGGTTACCGACATGGGAAGTGCTTTTAGATTTGAGCTAGCTCTTTTTATGTAATGAGAGAATTTACAGTTCCAAGAATGCAATCACAAAGCAGGTACCTCCTGAAAGCTAGTTATCGTATAATCACTTGGGTGGCCATCTCTCCTTTAGCTGTGGGACAGATGGACACCCACTTACGAAGGTTGCATGGCCATACCTTCGACCATATGCTTCTTGGTGCAAACTTCACATATAACATCATGGCAAGAAGTAAACAAGTTTAATGTTACAGTAAAGCGTTAGCAAGCCTATAGGACTAGCATGACTGATTAATACAAGCGTTTCGAGACAATCGAAATTTCTGCTCAATTCAGATTCCGTTTGTAGCTGCGCAAGAATAAAACAGCGTTATGACAGACCGAGCGTTAATTACAAGTTGCGTTTTCGTTTGTTATAAGCTTACGATAAATCTTTTTCATTTCGTGATGCAACCATATTGGCCATCTCACCTACACTTCTCAGGTGAGATGGCCAATGACGTCATTTTTTAAATGTGAAATGTTTATTTTGTGTGAGACAAATTTAAACTGATGAGACACAGGAATGCAACTGTGGTCCTTAACCGTATCAACTCACCCTTTTATGTACGTTTTAAGCAAGTAGGAAGCAAACCACGGAGATCTATGAAAAGCATGGCCATCTCACCCGGAATTACCCAATATGATGAGCGTTCAAAGCTTGTTCGATCAAATTTTTGTAAGACTTGCTTGCCCATCACTGCAATTTCAAAGTCCAAACAAAAGCTTCACACCATCATTTTAGAAAGTTCGTGATTAAATTAATAATATCCTGCAACACAATAGTAAAGTGATGTCAAATGAAGTCACCGTCTACGCACTATCGAAAAAACGATTATCATCGGGTAGGTATTTCATAATTTTGTACTGAGGCTATACTTAAATTGCGACAGTTAGAAGAGTGTGCTATAACATGGACTCAAACTTTTACAATTGTTATCTTGTTTTATAATACAAGCTCTTACAATAGAAAGTTATTTAGCAATCTGCCAAAGGAAGTTGAGCTTTGCTTTAAATTATAATGGAAACCTGTATTTTAGAGCAGCTGTTTTGCAAAAGCATTCAAAAGTTGGTTAAACAAGGTAACATTCAAAAGTTGTGTATGCAACAATTTGCAGTGGTTATTGTAACGGTACAGTAATAGGCCATTGCGAAAATAGGAAATATTTTTTTGCTTTGTAATAGCAATAAAAAAGTTGCCATTTCACCTAAAAACATCTCACGCAAATAATCAGCCTTATTGAATAAAGTTTAAAATACCCGCAGGCCAATTGAAATTTTCAGTTTTTGCCGAAAAAGAGCCCAAATCCAATGCTAAGTTGGCAAATTTAAACATTGTTTACCAGAAACCTACTGTAATAGTGAAATTAAATTGGGTTTTATTCTGAAATCATCTCCAGTAAACTTGAAACTCATTAGGATAACGTTATAAATCGCCGCAACTCAGTTGAAATTACTTTAAAAATCAGAAATGTTGCCTAGCTAAAATCAAGAAAAACATGTTCCGCTACTTAGAATACCGTAAAACCTCTATTTCACCGCCATGGCGCTCTATTTTTCAACTCTTCCCTTATAGTGGTGTTCTATTGGAGGTGACGATCAATTACAGTTTGGCGCTCTATTTTTCGACTAGCTGGTCAGAATTTTGAAATAAAATTTATTAATGAAAAGAAAAAATATCAAACACATTTATATACAGGTAATTAGCAAAATATACCAATACATGGTGATTACTGGTAAGTAATGTTTAGACTTGCAGTTATGTTTACATTGGGAAATGTGACAGATTGTTCAATAAAATCAAGTGACTCGTGGTTGTCCTCGTCATTTTCAATACTTTCCGCATTAATATCAAGTTGCTGTATTTTTCGCTCTATGTATTCATCAAAGTAGTTATAGTTAATAAAGTAGTTATAGTTGATAATTCAACAAAGTGGAGTTCAATTAGAGGGAAGCGCTCTATTTTTCAACCCTTCCGTAAAAGTGGTGTTCTATTAGAGGTGGCGTTCAAATAGAGGTTTTACGGTATGTGTAAATCTCAAATTCGGTTTCTTACAGTCTGTAAATACGCATGGCATGTTTATTAAATAGTAATATGTCCACGGTAACATAAACTGTTTCTACTCAAAATACCGCTCAAGCAAACTTTTACCTAATAAACCATATTCACGCGCTTACCGTGCATTGTTTTGCAGGAAATCGCGCAAATATGGTATATTAGGTCAAAGTTTGCTTAGGTGGTGTTTTAAGTGTTTTATTTAGTGCGTTAGTTTTGATGTGATTCTAATAGTAAACCAGTGAATATTAAAAGGCAGACGAGTTCTTGAACAGCTCAGGCGAGTCACGGAGCATATACCATAAGAATTACGAGCAAGCGATAACAATACAAAGTTGGCTGTTGCATCAGCGGAGGCAAAGCGGGAGCTTGGTGTGCCTAAGAGGTTCAGCTCACAAATTTAATGAGACTTGAGAATCACGGAGTATCACTAGTGCATTCCATTCATTACACAAAGCGGTATGTGGCTGCAAGCTTACTTTTGTGTTTATTGGCAAAATGAAGGTCTTCATCTATCTTTTGGAATTATTCATTAAGAGACAAGTGTGTCGCAACAACAGCAGGGTTGAAATACAGTCAAAACAACACAGCACATTCATCACTTTGTCTAACCTTTTCTGGTTTAAAGTCCGAGTAGGCTAATCACTGCCAGGTTTAGAATTAGTGGCATACTGGCTGTAGCACACAGAGGCTGTCAAAATCTGTATTATACTCGCGGTATTACGCCGAAGCGTGTAACGAGTGGCGTGGCCCATCTCCACGGCTTAACGTCTGGACAACACAGCTCCGAAGAAACGTTGCAGCGGTGACTAGCCGTTGGCGACATTGAGTCCGATTTGACCGTCCCGCAGAGTGCACCCCTGACTTCAAGCACCATGATGAACGAAATAATTCGAAAATCGTGTAGATAAGGCGAAGGATTCTTAATAGGCCCCCCTCTCTCACACACTTCCTTTGATTGCAAGTCTGAGACTTGCAGTTATGTTTACACTGGGAAATGTGACAGATTGTTCAATAAACAATAGTCTTAGACTTGCAGTCAAAGGAAGTGTGTGTGAAAGAAAGGGGTTCTACAAAAAATCCTTTGCTTCATCAACACGATTTTTGAATTATTCAATTCATCATGAAGATTGAGGTCTGGGGTGCTCTCCCCGGGACGATCAAATCGAATTCAACGTCGCCAACGGCTAGTCACCGCTGCAACGTTTCTTCGGAGCTGTGTTGTCCAGACGTTAAGCCGTGGAGATGGGCCACGCCACTCGTTACACGCTTCGGCGTAATACCGCGAGTATAATACAGATTTGATTTTGATTTTTGACGGCCTCTGTGTGCTACAGCTAGTACGCCACTAATTTCAAACCTAGTAGTGATTAGCCTATTCTGACTTTAAACCAGAAAAGGTTAGACAAAGTAACGAATGTGCTGTACTGTGTTGTTTTGACTGCATTACAACCCTGCTATTTGCTGCAACACACCTGTCCTTAATGAATAATTTCAAAAGATAGATGAAGACCTTCATTTTGCCAATAAACACAAAACTAAGCTTGCAGCCACATACCGCTTTGTGTGGTGAATGCAATGCACTAGTGATACTCCGTAATCCTTAAGTCTTATTGAATTTGTGAGCTGAACCTCTTTGGCACACCAAGCCCCCGCTATTGCCTCCGCTGATGTAACAGTCAACTTTGTATTGTTAGCGCTTGAGGACCGGCGGGCCGAACTTGGCCCGCGGGCCGTAGTTTGCCCTCGTCTGTAATAAACCATATTTCCGCGCTTTCCTGCAATACAATGCACGGGAAGCGCGTGAATATGGTTTATTAGGTTAAAGTTTGCTTGAGTGGTATTTTGAGTAGAAACAGTTTATGTTACCGTGGACATATTGCTATTTAATAAACATGTCATGCGTATTTACAGACTGTAAGAAGCCGAATTTGAGATTTACTCCTATTCCAAATAGCGGAACATGTTCTTCTTATTATAAGTTTTATTGCATCAAAATTGGGTAATATTTCTGATTTTTAAAGTAATTTTTACTGGGTTGCGGCGATTTATAACGTTATCCTGTGATGAGTTTCAATTTTATTGGAGTTCATTTCAGACCAAACCCCAATTTAACTTCACTATTAGGTTTCTGATAAACGATGTTTAAACTTGCCAACTTAGCATTGGATTTGAGCTCTTTTTCGACAAAAACTGAAAATTTCAATTGGCTTGCGGGTATTTTAAACTTTATTCAATAAAGCTGATTTTTTGCGTGACGAGTTTTTACGTGAAATGGCAACTTTTTATTGTTATTACGAAGCAAAAAAAATTTTTTTCATTTTCACTCTGGCCAAAGGTAGGCTACATGCTTTGACAATAGTAGACAATACATTTCTAAGAAACATTTGAAATTTTATTGTTTGGTGTACTGTTTGTCAATGTTTATCGCTTCAGTTTTATGAATATTATTTGATGCAGTATCGTTGAGTTAACAAAAATGTTGCTTGATCTTTCTTTTTTTATAATGGTTTCCTTTCTATGAAATCAGCCGTAAAGAAGTATGCAAACACGTCATAAAGAGTGTATAAGGAAACACTTTTATACAATTTTTTAAATACAAAAGAAATCGTTTTGCGGATAGTTTGCTTTCATAATAGACAAAGTCAAATATGTACCGTTTCAGTAAGACAGCATACTTGACCTGAAATTGTATAAACTGAGGCAGAATTGACCTATAAGTAAATATAGTGTCAAATGATTTGTAGCATAAAATTTGATCCAAGCAATATTGATAAAACCAGTGACCAAATCTCGAACCTTTTTTGAGAAACCCCCAGGTTTTCCATTTGGATCCCCAGGGAAAAAAAATTTTTTTAAGAACACTACTCTAAATGATTCAGCAAATCCAACGATGCAAACTGTTAAGAAGAAATCAATGTTAAACTTAAAAAATTATCTTTGGCTTTCCTTATAAAGTAATAACCCCATTCGATCTCATTGCATTGATTGACGTAGATGCTTTGATTTTTGATCAAAGTTTCAAAACAAAAAAGAAATTACTCAAAGTTTCTGATAAGACAAGAGCATCAATATACTTCAATCTTTCGCGTTCGAGCAAAATATCTTGCGTCACTCACAGTAAATCATGTCAAAACTTCGTCACAGCGAAAATATACCGTTTCAAAGTATATTCTTATGACAACGAGAAAGGAAGTCTTTCGTTAGCACATTTCCTGATGAACCTGTATTACGTTATTGCGCTAAAATTCCCAATGATTTTACAATACACCTGCGCAACTTTTGTTTTTTAAATTTGCGTCATTAAGATTTAACCGAAGACGGTATTTTAGTCGGTACTAGGCCTACGCCCTATATCTTATAAAATAATATGTCGATATATCGGAGAACTAGTTAGATTACTTAGGCCACGGCCTGCCTATCTACCGCAGAGTATCATCAGTTAATTAATAGCATAGTAAATAACATTGGTTTTCAAAATGTGGTTTGCAGTTGCATAATGTTTCTGTAGCACAGGGTTTCCCAAACTTTCTGTTCATCGGTACCCCTTGGACAATTTAGATTTGCTCATGTACCCCCAAAATTTTTTCATATTTTTGGCTGCTATGCTCAACTTGCTCTTACGCACAATTTCTTTTTTACAGTATCTATAGCGTGCCTGTTCATTAGGCTACACCCGAAACTCATGTAGTTTCAGTTTTTTTCCGGTTCACTCCATAGGCTTTCTTTTCATTTTTTTGCAATTACTATCAGTACAGTAGCGTAGAAGTCCTATCCACTGCAGTTTCAAACGTATGCAATAAAAGTTATCACACATGTACACTCTTCTATTCTTTGAGTCATCACTCTAAAAACACGCCTTATCGCTACAACATCTGCGACGAACTGCAAAAGTAAACTTGGTAGTTTCTGTAGTTGTAATTAAAGCTTCTACTGGGGTAAAAGTGAGACTTCCTAAGGAGTTCTCAAACTCAGGTCTTCAAATTATTAGCATCAGGCAATAAAAAATATTTTAAGGCGGATTAAGAAGTTATGGAAAGACTATCCTTCCACTTAATCTCATGTACCCTTGAAAAGTCGAAATGTACTCCTGGGGGTGCATGTACTTCGGTTTGGGAACCCCTGCTGTAGTATGATGGATGGCACCAAAACAAAACAATTGAGGCTCATTCGAAAACTAGTTTTCATGAAGAACAGACGTGCTTTTTAAAGCTCTGCTTAGTGCACTCGACGAAAAGTGCGTGTGATTTTGCAATATAAAGACAAATGTTTTAGTTGTTTCTAAAGAATGTTTTGTTTTGGTGTTGAACTTTCTCGACCTTATCTTGCACTTCACTTTCGAGGTGATTACATCTAATTGACGACTTTGCGTCCATTTTTCATGAAGTTGAGTTTGGATAGCTTGCCATGACATTTCTAGCCTATCAAGGCAAATATTTACATTCAAGTTTCCTTGCCAGTAAACTCATTGCAAATCAGATGGTATCTATAATAATGGATCAAGAAATTGATTCAAAACTGGACTCAACTATTGCATCAATTAAGAATGTGAATATTTGCCTTGAAAGGCTAGAAAAGTCATGGCAAGCTATCCGAACTCAACTTTATGAAATTAACACAAAGTTGTCAACTAGATGTAATCACCTCGAAAGTGAAGTGTAAAAAAAGGTTGAGAAAGTTCAACACCAAATATTGGAAGAAACGATAACTGAAATTAAAAAGCAGCGGATAGAAGAAACTAACAAACAAAACATTCTTCAGAAACAACTTGACCAATTATATTTATATTGCAAAAACTATTTTCATGAGTTCGAGCGAATCAACACAAGTTCGGAAACTTATAGTAAACGCTTCAACTTGCTTGTACACGGTCTAAAAGAAGACGCAAATTCTGCGCGGGAAACCCGCGAAATGACCGAAGAAATTTTTCGAGACTTTTTATCTGAATCCCTTGGCTTAGAAGATCCTCAAAAAGTTAGTTTGGTTGATATACATCGATTCCCACAACACCCGGTATATAATAAGAATTCAAGGTAAACAGAGCCATAATATTCAAGCCACAGAACAATGAAAACAAACAATTGATAATAATGAGTCGTTTAAGGCATTTGAAAATTTATAACGAAAACCGTAAAAAGTCAGCGACTTCGACACCCACTGTATATGTAAGCAAGTTCTAACTTGTCCAAAGTGAATTATCAACAAAAACAACACCTCCTTCCACTTTTTAAGCGAGCAAAAGCTGAGAATAAGAGTCCCAGTTGGCGAGTGCACAATGGTGATTACTACTCGTATTGTACGTCAACGGTAAAAAAGTGGGTAAATAAATCGTCTTGATAGTGTTGCCAATGTGAATAGCATACAGCATGCTATAAATTACTATCGCAAATCTCTCTGATAAAGGTTGCTAATGTTGTGTCAATCGTTGTTAAACTTGATAGTTGAATTCACAAAGTCTTATAACTATTTGATGTTGTTTTGTTAGACTTATGAATTTCTGACTTTGATAGCTCTAGTAGACGACGCTCATTGTGTAACTAGCAAAATCCAAAATTCAATATAGGACTAGTGTTGATACTGCGTTTTTCTCAAGTCACACGAAACCTTTTCTAAATAATGTTAATGAACTCTCTGAAAAAACTTTTAAATTTATGGTAGAAAATGTGTTCCAGTTGAATTATTGCGACTTTTCTCTAGAAACCTTTACCCAATCAGATCATCCATGTACTTCACGTAAACACTTGCTCTTTGCAAAAAAATTTTGACGACCTATATCAGTTCATTTGTCAATTCAATCATTCTCCTGACATCATTTGCTTTTCTAAAATACGACTAAAAGATCAAACCCCTATTAATGTCAATGTAAATGGATATACCTCTATTAAACCATGCAACGAAATCCTTCAAAATTAAAAATGATGGCTGTTTAAATATTTGAATAAAAATTCGAAACAGATCTAAAATTAGGGTTTCTCTTTTTCCGGGATTTTCAACTTCGTGTAAAGCAGGGAATTTTCAAAAGAATTTCCGGGAATCCCGAGAAATTCCCGGGATCCCGAAAATCCTCGGGATTACGGGGATTGGAAAAATTCCCGGAAAAATTTCCCGAGCTTGATTGTTTTGCCTTTTTTTCTGGTTTTCAGCATTTCAGATTTCTATTTTAGCATTTTATGTTGTTTTGACAAACTTAGTTTGAGTTTTTCAATTTTTTCGACGAATTAAAGAAAAAATTTTGATTTCACAAGCAGTTTGTTTTAAAAATTTTGCGAATGTTTGAAACATAACTTTTAGTAAGAAAAAAAAATTAAAAATTTGCAGCAACGCATTTTTTATGTCGGAATGATAGATATGAGTACCACTGAAGTCCTTGCTAAAGTAAAAAAATTTTCCGGGATCCCGACACAAATTTCCCGGGAAACGGGAAATTTAAAGATCCTAAATTTCCCGAAAAACTTCCCGTTTTGATTTCCCGGTAGGAAACACTATCTGAAATCATCCCTTGTAATTGGTGCAGTATACACACTTCCAAATTTAAACGTAAATGAGTTTACACAAAGCCTTGACTTACCTTTGTCTAAGATTAACCAGCAACACGCAAAATATGTGATTTTAGGCAACCTTATAACATTGATCTAATGGACAAGAATCCTCGACCACAAGCAAAAAGTAATTACATCAATGTGTTAAACTCAAATGCATTTCATGTCTTACTCGATAAACCAACAAGAATAACGCCCGATTCTGAAACGCTAATTGACCACGAGTTAAGTAATTATATCGGACCAGGTACAGCAACTTGAATTTTACTACGAAATCGCCGACCATCCACCAATTTTCCTTGCCCTAACATCGCTGCAAATATCAAAAAAACCTTCAAATGACCTCTTCCGAAGTCTAAAAAACTTCAATCCAAATGCATACGTAGACGATTTACACAGTTCCCTTGAAACTTGGTATCATTCCATTTCCTTTCTGAACGAATCGAACTTTCATACGGTTTTTCGAAATTTCGTGAAATCGATGACAACCATGCACCTTCGAAATCTTACTCGCGAAAACACAAAAAGTTGCTGTCTAAATCATGCATATTTTATGGTGTATTTACTTCTATTAAACGGAAGCAAAAACTACATCGAAGTCAATTATTTGCAAGGAAATTCTGCAGAACGTCTTTATTACAAAAAATATGCTCACGTTTTAACTAAAGTAAAGAAAGCAGCAACGGCCTTACATTATGAGCAACGTCTTAAAAATACCAACAACTCCATTCATATTTGGAACGTGCTTCGAAAGTTTTTGCCGAACAAAAAAGCAGCTAGTGCGATTCCCTAACCAAAGCAAGACCGTGATTGCTTCGCCACTGCGCATAAACAATCAGCGAAACTTTTTAACAACTTCTTTGTCGATGTGGGAAATAACTTGGCAAACAATATAACATCTGTTGCCCTACCTAAAATATATTTGTAAACAGAGTTCCTTTTTTTTCGTGCTCTTGTAAACAGAGTTCTTTCTTTTTCGTGCTCTTTTGGTAAACATAGTTCTTTCTTTTTCGTGCTCTTTCCTCCTACGGCTGTAGAAGTAAGTCAGGAAATAATTCGACTGAAGATTAGAAAGTCGACAAGTCACGATCAAACCCCTTCGTTTTTTCTGAAAACAGCTTCGGATGTCATTGCCCCATACCTCGTTTTGTTAGTTGACTACATGTTCACTGATGGAATTTTTCTCGACAAGCTCAAAATCACTAAAATTGTTCCGATCTATAAATCTGGAACAAAATCTCAAGTACAAAATTGTCGTCCGATTGCTTTGCTTTCACCTTTTTCTTAAGTCATTGAAAAACTAATAAAAGCAAGAATATTAAGTTTGTTAAATCGAAACAACGTTCTTTACGCACGCCAAAGTGGGTTTAGATCCAAACAAACAACAATGTTTCCCTTTATTGACGTTACAACGGCATGCTATAAAAATGCCAATAACAAAAAATATTCAAGGATCATCGCCTTAGACATCAAAAAGGTCTTCGACTGCGTAAACCACGAGCTCCTTCTAAAAAAAGCTATAGCATAATGGTTTCAGGGGAACTTGCCAAAAACTATTAGGAAGTTACCTACGAAATCGTATGCAATACGTGCAAATAAAAATTCTTGCTCATCATTAAAAAAAGTCAGTACTGGAGTCCCACTGGGGTCTGTATTAGAACCTTTGTTTTTCCTTATTTACATCAACGATCTACCAAATTGTCTTAATAGTCTATCGAAATTGTTTGCTGATAATACTTGTTTCCTTTATTCTAATAATGATCTACTGTACTTTTACTTGACAACAGTGTAACAGTGAATTAACCAACGTAAATAATTGGACGGACGCAAACAAATTAATCATCATTCAGGAAAAATCTTCGCGCTAGCGTGCTTCACCTTGAATCACAAACTGCGCTTGACAGTTCCTTCTTAACTTTCACTACAACAATTCCCACCTCTTCATTCATTACTTGTAAAATCAGGCCTGCCATTGCCGACACATGTCAACTAGGCTAACTGCTCAACGCTAAGCCTGCAGTTGCAGGGGCTTGAGTATGTTTAGCTGAAAATTGCATGGAAAACGCTGTCAGCTAGGTGACCGTGTGGTTGGAGAGGTAAAACTCTCAATCACAAGGTCTTGGGTTCAAAACCTGAGTCTACCTGATGAGCGGTCAAACCGCGAAACTAGTCGTAGAATTGGTTTTTACAGCGTTTATTTGGTAAGTCTTCAAGGCCTACCATTTATCCAGTTGTATTTCATATATATAGACTTACATCGGCACCTCTTCATTCATTACAACAATTCCGTAATTCGTAATAATGATTGCACTACCCAGGAGTAAAACTTGATCCCTACCTTGCCTTCCGGCATCACATTAAAACCCTTGAAGGAAAATTTTTTCTCAACGTTGGTCTCTTATTTAAAATAAACAAATTCCTTCCAACATCAGCCTTAACCCTAGAGTGCATGAAGGGGTCTGTGAGACCCTTTACGGTGTTTCGCCTTGCGTAGCTCCTACAGTTTTCACTCGACTAATCCCAAATTTTCTGACTTTTATTTTTTTGAGCTGAACTTTTTGACTATAAAATTTCGATACAAAGCAATTTTTAGAAATAACAAAAATTACACTTATTACATTACTGCATGAGGAGGGTCTCTCAGACCCCTACGCATTTCTTATGAAAAAACTGGGCCTGCTTCTACGAAACTTGTTGGATTTCTATATTTATTCATGAAATAGAATAGCCATTGTCACAACCAGGGCCGGCGCTATGAAGGGCGGGGGAAGGGGAACCTAACCCCCCCAATAAACAAGCTTACTCTTTTGAAAATAGTGGCTTTTGTGCTTAATTTCAAACTTGGGTCCTCCTTGATAAACGCTTGACTCCCCCAAGTCGACTGTTCTGGCGCCGGCTCTGGTCACAACAATTTCTAATTGCGTTATTCAAATATTTTGAAACACCCCACGAGAAGCAGTTTCAAATAATACAAACAGGGCAATTAGGAACGATTGCCATAAGTGAGCTTTCTCTGTAGCCTATTCTATGCAGAAAAAAAGACCAAATCGGTTAGACTATTATATAATATTGAGCCAGGGCAGATTGAAAATGACGGACCTACCAGTGAAAACAACAACTCGTGACTGTTGATGAGGAGCTGTATCCATTTACAGGCAGTTGCCCTTATTTATGCTATGACATTGTCCAGTGGGGTACAGCTGGCAAAACCCACTAGCTAAGCTGACGTTACTGTTCTTCAAAATAAAGCAATGCGTGCCATTGGCTGCAGTGACTGGCGCTCGTCGGCAAACCCTCTCTACGCCCGTTTTAAAGTTCTAAAATTTCATGATATCTGCGCACTAGAAGTTGCTAAATTCGTGAAACAAGCTCTCTTAGGACGCCTTCCACCATATTTTTTGACTGCTATCTCGAATTTAAAAACATGCACAGCCACTCCACGAGATCAAACATTCATCATAATCTAATCCTACCACTATACTCAACCGTAACAGTTCAAAAATCAATTAAATTTCAGGGAGCAAAAATTTGGAACAATATTCCATCTCGTATGAGAATAATGTCCCACAAGAAATTCGTCTAAATTTATCGCGAAACCCTTTTAGACTCATATTAATATTAAAGACAAGTGGCAGTGGTTCTTTGCTGAAAACACTAATTTTTCCTAAGCCTTGTTAAAAAAACAACCTCCTAAACCTTAAAAATTAAATCGATAATTTGAGCTCTCTCTCAGTGCTCTAATTCAAAAACTCTTCAGAAAGTGGCTGTTTGACTAGAAGACTCCCTTTATGGTCTCCTGTTTTGGAAAAAATATTGTTTGGTTTTTGTGTTTTTATTTTAATGTGAACTCAGACAAAATAAACTTTCTTGTCTTAGTGAGGAGCACTGTCCACGATTTACAAAGTCATGAATTTGGATCATGGTTTGGGTTCAGGGAAGGTATTGTGCAACGCATACAATATGAAACCCAATTGATAGGCATTACATTATTGCGTAAAACACTTCAAAAAATATTCCTACTTACAATTTGAGCAACTATACGTACAAATAACAACAATTGTGATTCAACGTTTTCAATTTTCTGCATTTAACCTCTTTCCAAAACTGTATCTTTGCCGCACGAAAATTATAAAATCTTTTCAAGTACAAGGTTTGATCTCGAACACCAATGAAAAACTGTAAAAGGTTTTTCCTAAAACTATCTTCATGAGGTTTTGCAGTTTCACTACCGGTACCGATAAGCTTATGTTTTTTTTTTTGAATTTCCAGTATCTTTGTAATTGATATCAAATATATTTTAAACATGGTGAAATCTTTGGCTGGGCCTATTGCACGACCCGATTTGACTGATGCAGATCTCATACCTATTGTCAGGCTACCTTCTCCTTCTAAAACTCCTCCTCCATCTCCAGAGTTTGTTGTTCCTGAAGAAGAAATGGATAAATTGGATATTCCTCGGGTAACTACAGTATGTAGAAAAACCTGTCTCCACGTATTGTTGATGTGATGCTCATAAAAAACGAACAGTTTTATTTTGAACTATCGTGTGGTGGCACCACTTCAAAAAAATGTAAAACAGTGTATGCTTTACCCAAAATTTTGATGCTGTTTCGACCTTATAGTAAAAAAAATAGTTATTTAGAAAGGGAAACAATAATATAATAAAACAATAACTTGAGTGGATAAAAAATTCTTTCGCCTGCATCATGGCTTAATCTGCTCTGAAAGGCTACGCCAAAATCACATTTTCTATAATAGCGACACATAAGCAAATTTTAAAGAAACTATCATACGAATAATATGGTAAATGTATATGAAATCAACATGCTTGCATTTAACTCCATTAGTTTTGATTAAACATTTTCATGTCCAGGATCCCGCTTTTCTTGTTCCTGTCGTTGATATATTTACTGGTGATGATACTCTAACCACAACTTTCAATCCTAATGTTCGGTTTCTGGATGAAAGTAATTCCACTGCATTTACAAATTTCTCAAACAACTTTAACAGCACTTTGGTGAACAATCAAAGATCCGGCAATGTTCTTTCCAACTTATGCGGAGTTCCTGGAATATGCCATCCCTCAGCTGAGCAAAATTGTTTCGATGTTACGCTTACAAACTGCTCAGATTGTAGTGATGCTGCTTCAGGATTTTTTGTGTTCATTGTCTTGTGCCTTGGTTTGGCAATATTGTTTGGAAATTCACTTATTCTCGGTGTTTCCGCTCATTTATGGAAAAAACGAACGATTACACATATCGATTGGTACAAAGCGTCTTTGGCAGTGGCAGATTTAATGACAGGTACGAATAGGTATGGTACAGTATCTATTTTCATTAGCAGCAATGGTGGCAGCTTATCATAAAATCAAAATAGGCTAAAAACTTCTCACGTTATCGCAAACAAACATTGTCATAATTGCTAATTGTTACTTCAGCGAATGGTTACTTTAGTTGATAGCTAAATACTGTTACTAAGTAGTTTAGTGTTAAAATATTCGAGATACAAGGAATCTAGTGTATCTTGCCTTTAATGTTACTTTAACTAAAACTTCAGTAATTTCTCATTAGAAAATGGTCAGTAATACAAACATGTGATGATTTCTAACCGCACTTTTGTGTGTAGGTTTTCAAATTTTTTTCGTGACTTTTCCTAATTTGGCATGGACTTTAAATTCAAGTTTCGAACAAATCCAAGCTCAAAGACCCATGTCACAGAACGCAGGACAAGCCATTGCTGGTGGATTTTTCTATTTTCTAGTGTATACGTCTTCACTTTATCATTTGTTGTTGTTGGGGGTAACGCGATTGTATGCCATCAACTGGCCTCATCAATACAGACAAATGTCTATGAAATCGGTTTACTTTGGAATTGCTGTAGTGTGGGCTTTGGCTGCTGTAGCAGCAAGCTTCCCAGGTAAGTTCTCGTAGTACTGTACTATAAACACAATAGGCTTGGTGTATTGTCCTAAATTCGATGAAGCACCGATATACCGGTATAATAAATTAAATGATAAATTGTGCTTTTCACGCCTTCGGTCTTTCAGTCATTAATGTTACAATAGTAATGAGTATCAAACTTTTGCTACGAGTTATAGCGCATAACATCATTGAGCGTTAATTGATTTGATTTTAAAATTTTGATTAACTTGACCAGCAAGAAAGTCTTCGAATTGCATGCGTCAGCCCAGCATGTAGTCTTCCCTAGAGCATTTTTTATAGCTAATGCTGATAATGTCAGTAACCAACTCAGCCCATTAAATATTGCATTTGAACAAATTAATAAGGCCTACTATTGCTTTTAAAACTGCGTGATCACGCTGTGTTACTGTATTCACATCAATTGAACGAAGGTTCAGTTGTCGTACGTTAGCTTCTTGAATGTACGATGGACAAGGTTATGAATCGAAGTAAAAGAGAAATACAGTCAAAAGCATCCTTTTAACCAGACATTTGTTGATAACTAATACACTACTGTAATCACACAAGATTAACCTCGTAGATTTGCTTGAGTCAAAATAAGTTTCCAGTATAGGCCTCATAGCGTGATCCATGCATACATTTGGAAATGTTATTTATTATTTTTTAGCTTGGTTTCCACAATATTTCAATTTCGATTACTATCACGTCACTTTTCTTTATCTTCCTTCTCTGATCATCTCACCATCATCATCGTTTACTCCAGGAATTATAGTCCTGGTTGTGTTCCTGATAATCCCTTATGCGTTGATGGTAAGTTTTTTGGTTGGAGATATCAACAAAATTATTTATTTCAATAAAATTTGACGTGATCCTTATCGAAATATGCTTTTTCAACTACAAATACAGTATACTACTGTTGCTAATTAGCAATGGCAGTGGTACGATAACATCTCAAGAGTTATCCAAAACTCATCAACAATTTTCCACCATTCACTTTTCAAGTGTTGGTCTGTCAAAGTTTAGAAGAGGGTTAAATAGATTTTGAGTTTTACGGTAATATGAAATGATTGTGCTGCAAATTTCGATAGACCAATTTGCCATTACTGCTATCCAGAAGACACGAGCAATCTTACAAGATATTGGTAACACTATACATCCTCACCATCACTGATCATGGACTTGAGAAAATATAGTGATTATTTTAGTCAACGGCCACCCGCAAAGCAGATCTGTCCATAAATCACCTTCAGCTCTCCATTTTTTATAAGTATGATCACATGGAATTTGCTATTAAAGATTGTGACTAGCAGCTTTACTTTGGATGCTTTGCGCATCGTATTTCTACTTAATTAATTTGAAGTTCATGATTTTTCAGACGCTCTTGTTATTATTTACTGCAATATCTGTTCGAAGGCAAGTGATATCGTCGAAAAAAAGACTGGGTAAAAGCAGTGGCAAATCAAGTGAAGATTTGCTTACTAAAGAAGAAGTAGCAGCTTTCAAGACAGTGTCACTGATGCAACTTGGATTTACAATCACTTTAGGTAATTGAAAACAGTAATTTTATTGACATGAACACATTAGTGTTACTGCCTCAATGTCATGAGTTATGGGAAATTACTGATTTTCCACGTGTGCGTAAAGGCGCTTAAGATTTTCCTTCCCTTTTGTGAGATTGAAGTTTATACCGATGGTCCATTCTAGCAAAGGGGCATTGATACTGCCACTAATACCAACTACTGAACTGTTTTTGGTTACTAGTATTTCAACATAATATGCGCTAATAATATAACTTCACTTATAATATCGGAGGCATGGAGTCAAAGCCAGAGGTGAGCAGTAACTAGTTACTTTTGTAACTTGTTACTTTTTGAGTAACTGTAACGGTTACTTAGTTACTTTTTTGAGATGTGTAACGAAATCGGTAACTAGTCACAAAATTAGACCTGTAAAAGTTACTAGTTACAGTTACTTTTTTTACGCATGCTGGAGTACGTTTCGGCATACGCATTAAGTTCAATACTCCTCTGCCCTCAAGCGCAGCTGTGGAAAGGCTCTTCAGCTTAGGAAAAGACATGTTAAAACCAGAGGTGGGCATTTTTTTAAAAGGGTTAAAGCGCAGCGCAACAAAGCGCAAAAGTTCTGTAAAGTCGTGAAGCGCAACGCAACTAGCGCAACCTAATTTTAAAATTGACTGAAGCGCAACGCAACTTTCGCAATCAATTTTTTTTTTGGCATTAAAGCGCAACGCAACTTTTGCAATGAGGTTTATACAAAAGTGAAAGCGCAACGCAACTTTCCCAATGAGGTTTAAACAACACTAAGAGCGCAACGCAACTGTCGCAATGAAAAATTTAATAAAGCGCAACGAGCAGATGAATAGGGGCCTAAGCAATGCAATTTTTTCTCGAGCTAATTTTGTATGTGCTTTTAACAGCACGCGGTTGGTTACAACGCGACAACGATTTTAATGCAAGTGATTGTAACAGAGTTTTGCGTGGTCAATGAACAGGAAAATTAAATAAGGAGCAAAAAAAGATGCGTTGCTCCATTGTCGCGTGCCGTTAAAAGCATCTCATCCCGGTAAATCTTAATTTGCATATGCGGCAAAGCTCAGCACAACAACAAACAAATACGATTTATTCAACACTCAATGATCTGTTCAAGCACTTGCAATTTTAAAAAGCGAAAGACTTTAGTAAACCACATTTCTGATTGGCTGAAAATTTCTGCTACAATAGATTGACCTACATTGTACTCTTCAAGAAAATAACTGCTACTCTATTAAAAACAGTTACAAAAAAATGCTTACTTCAGCACGTTGCTCTTTAATTAATCCGACAAAGCGCAACGCAGTATTTCAACTTTCGACTGTGCGCAACGCAATGAAGCGCAAGCAACCAAATTCTTTTCAGTTCGCAGCGCAATATATGCGCTCGCTCTTACATATTTTTTCACTTCGCAACGCAATAAAGCGCATGCAGGATTTATTTTCCTTGAAGCGCAGCGCAAGTTGCGCAAAGGCTAAAAATAATTTGTTAAAGCGCTTCGCAACTTGCGCTTTGCGCTTCAAATTGCGGAATGCCCACCTCTGGTTAAAACCAAGAAGATCAGATTTGACCGACGAGCATTTGGAGATGCTTGCCTTTTTGAAAAGATAATTTTTGATAAATAAGTTGACGAAATGTTGCTGTTTACACGAAAAAATTAGCATAGGTGATGAATGCAATCATAAAAGATAGAAAACTTTATTTATTAGGGTCAAATTTTTCTTTATCGAAAGTAACTGTAACTGTAACTTAGTTATCGGTACTTTTTTCCCAAGTAACTGTAACTAAGTTACTTTTAGAAAGTAACTTGCCCACCACTGGTCATAGTCGATGTAAAATGAATATTAGAGACATGGAGTGGTGATTACCGTAGTGTACAGTACACATACAGTATAACATGAGACTTAAAACATAATCATTTTTCAGTTCCGCTATGCGTCGCAGCTGGACTTATATATTCCGGTTTGTTGACTTGTGATTCGTTTTCAACTCCGTATATGATTTGCCTTTATCTGACTATGACCAACAGGTATGTATTCAAAATTCTATCACACAACTATGACTGCTATAAAATCCTTTACATAGACGTTTGTACACGCAAAGCAACAAAATCCTTATTACTGAAATTAATTTAGTTTTTTGATTAGGTTGATAAAATCGTCTGCAATTGCTGTTTTTGATAACGAATTTTATTTCATTGTTTGCACGCATAGCTATTTTGGTTGTGTTGTAAATACTGCACTTTGTTTCTTTCAGTTTGGTCAATGTGCTGGTGTACAGTGTGCGAGAAAAGAAGTTTCGTTCCACAGCTCGCGATGTTTTCCAAAATTTTAAATCAACATTTTTCAATGCAGCAGTTTTATCAAGTGGAACCAAATTTACTTCAGCTCATTCCAAAAACAAAACTGCATCAGTGGCACACAGCTCTACCGTGTAAAAAAAAGCATCAAAGACAGTGATCACCAAAAATACATTGCTTAAACTACTCCAGCAGGACTTTGGTGCAATATTGGGATAAAGTTTATGTATTCACTTACCGCCTTAAAAAACACGACACACTCAGTGTATGGTTCCAAGAAACAGCTCTAACTAGCTAGCATCATATTAGATGCATATGCCACAGTTTTGAGTTCATAACAAAAATTTTGATAAAGAAATTATTATTGTAGGCCTCAGAAGACTTCTATACCGTACAAACCAATTGTACGACTAGTTTCGCGGTTTAACTGTGATATGATATGAGTTGCCTAAGGTTTTCTATGTTACCAACTTACGCTTGCTTTCTTCTTTTAGTAATCACTAGTAATCACACTTTTCGCTGCTCACATACGTCATCACGCAACTATTTCGCTTTAACCGCAGCTAACTCATTAAATATCATTAAATATTGCTTCAGTTATCATTTGGTTTTGTTCAGCAGACGAGCAAGTGTATAGCAACTAACAGTTTGTGGTTTAATCGAATAGCCGTTACACGTGGTTGGGTTTATAAGCTTCACAGTGCACGTGGTGAACTTTATCTTTACTTAAGTGTTTCGTTTAGAGATGTTTGTGTTTTAAAGTTTACTAAAGCCTATCTATAGGTAAAGGTGAATGCTTAATTTGTTGTATGATTCATGTCAGACTGGTCATCAGTAAGGAGATTTTTTTATGTCCTATAAAATCGAAAAATATTACTTTATTTTTTGAAACATATTACTCTAAATGACTTCATTTTTAGAACAGCAAATTTATCCTGTTTTCCGTAATTAACATCTCATATCTAAGCCTAAACATGTTTTTCAGGGCCGGCTCCCTGAAAAACAGTTAATTGGGAGGGCCTAGTTAATTGGGAGGGCCATAATTACAAAAACAGCAATTAAAATTAACTGATAATGTTAGTATTTAGTATTTGTGATGACTGGTGTGTGGGAAAGGAGTGGCAGAGCTGCAAACAGATCGATGTTGTTAAGTTGATCAAAAAACATAACGTTAATTTTTGTTTCATTCAAAAACAAAAAAATTTAAGTAAAGGTTACATTTACATTTAAAAATTCTAAGAGTTTTGCTGAAACGTTAGTTTGAAATTGAAAATATGCTTTGGCTTATTTACTGTATATACCCTTGGTAGGGGTTTTTAAGAAAACTTTAACTGCGATGTAAATACGAAAGGTTTCGATTTCTTTTGCGAATTTAAGCATGTATGGAATTTTTTTTTTTAATTTGCTTGAAATATCTCATGTTGAAGGGAACTGTATGAGTTATGTAATGTAAAATGTCACTGAGGACTTTTTCGCATATTTGGTGACACATATCCGAAGAGATTGCACAAGCCTGTTCATTTATCACAAAATTCCGTAAAGTATAAGCCTTGGCAAATTGTTTAATCTAGGTACGGTACAGTTTTTCTTTACAAAAAAAGTTTATTTCTTTATTAAAAAGCTTAAACTTTTAGAAATAATGTGCGGACTGGGGATTAAGTTAGGCCTGCTGCCAGTACGATTGTACAATTTTAAAATGAAGCATTTCATAAAACTCTATCGTAGTGTCGAAAAAACTGCTACAAATGGGGACGACTTTGTTCCTTCGTAAATATGCCCAAAGAAAAATTGGTTAGGACTAGGTGTACTCGTGGTCTGACGTATTTGGAACGGTCACGATCGCATGACGTATTTTGAACGGTATAGCGCCTTGACGCTTTTTCGTGATAGGAGAATAAGTATGCAAATAAATAAATAGATAAAAAACCTAACTTATAGATTTTTAACATATTGCTTAGACTAATTTACTCATGCGCTATGCTAAGCAATTTAACGATAGGCTTAGCACTGCGATTGCGAATGCTATCACGCAGATCTGGCGCCAGAGCAGTCGACTTAGAGGGCCTAAAGTTTGAAATTAAGCACAAAAGCCGCTGTCTTTAAAAGAGTAAGCTTGTTAATTGGGGGGGCAAGCATGTCGATTGGCCCCGGCCCTGCTCTCACGAATTTACAGCATAGATAAATTTTGTAGCTAAGAGGACAGTGATTTTTTTTATTATCATTTTTTATTGCAGAGACAAAAAATTAGTGGTAACATTGTCGTTGTGTGTATAAAACGAATTCAGACTTGCTGGAAATTTCTGTCATATTCAAGCTTTTTAATAAATTTCATTTCTTGCTTTGGTAACTCTGTCAAGCCTTTGCGAAAATCATATCCAAAAATGCAACAACAAAGCTTGGGTAGATTAAATAATTATTGAACCAATAGTTTTCTGATCATTGCTGTAGCGTAAATCATATGCTCAGGGCCGTATGTAGACAATGAGAGACCCTAGGCTATTTCCATTTTTTTCACTAGAAAACGGTGAAAACCAAAAAAAAGTCTTTATGTCCGCAGATGTGGTGTTTTCACGGAAAATATCGGTGAAGACCAAAAAAAAAGGTGTTTGTTGTTCGTGATAAGGCCCCTCATTTTCTCTTAGGCCTCCCATTGTCTCCGAGGCCCTAGGCTTCAACTTGCTTAGCCGATGCCTACATCCGGCCCTGCATATACTCCAGTCCGCAATACTTCACCTGCTGTGCCAACAACGAGAGTCTATAAATATTTATCTATTATAAGCGGAAATAATTAATCGTATTACAATCAGCGATGGCGAAAGCATTTCTAAAGTGGGGAGGCCCAAAACCAATGACCAGATTTTCTTTACCTACAACCAAGGGCGGCAGTGGCGTAGCGAGAAATTTTGTAGGGGGGCATAATTTCCACATTTTTCGTCAAGTGTATTTTTTTTTGGCAGAACTAATTTGGAGCTGATTAAGAAACAAGAAAAGCTTTAGGGGGAATCCGGGGGCATGCTCCCCCGGAAAATTTTTTAAAAATTACATGCTGTAACGGCTATCTTAGTGTCTTTTAAATAATTTTCAAGCAAATTGTGTTTAACCTCTTTGACTTTAATTCTGAGTGCTTCGCCAAATATGATATATTTTGTTCGCACATTTTTAATTATACGTGCTTAAAGCGTAAAAGTAATAGCTCTCGAAGAGGTTCGAAATTATAGAAAAATTTTATACATCAAAAACATTTTTGAAAATAGCTGTTGGGAGGATGCATATCCCTCATCCTACCCCTCTGGATTCGCCCCTGGCCATAAGCTACAGAAACCATCAAAAGAATCTGGCATATTTCAGTCGCTTGGCACTACTAGTATTATTCTTTTTACTAAAAGGCAGAGTCAAAAGAGGACGAGGCATGACACAGTGGCCCCACCCCTAAATACGCTCCTGAAGCCGGATTTAGACAATGAGAGGCCCTAGGCTATTTGATCACACTGATTGGAAGAGCAAACAAAGGCCTTCACCTTCTCATATGTCCTATTTTCACTAAATATATCGGTATAGTGAAGAGCAAAAAAGGTATACAAGTACCCTGATGCTCTTTTTTTCACTGAAAGTATCAGTGAAGAAAAAAAAAGTCTTCAATGTTTGTGATGAGGCTTCCCATTTTCTCCGAGACCCTAGGTTTCATTCTGCTTAGCCTATACGTAAATCCGGCCCTATGCCTGCGATCCATATTTAGCCTGTCCACATGTGATATGTCCAATTTATGTTGGCTTCAGACCCAAGGTTCTTGCTTCTAGTTTCTGTTCCCCCACCCCACAAACAAAACTTTAAAGAAGACATCTCTGGATTTAATTTTTATTTATTTATTTAGCTGCATATTTATCCTGCTATCACGAGAAAGCGATCAATGCGCTATACGAACTCGTTTAGGAATTGCCGGCCATCTGCCTACCACACCAAGATGGGGGAATCCCGCTAAGTGCCTTTCCCAACTGCTCAACAAGTAAACTTGCCGGCTTGTTCTTCACACTGTCGCTCTAATGCTGAACGTCAAGCAGGGAAGCTGTGAATACCGATTTTAAAGTCATTGGTTTGACCCGGTTCGGAATCAAACCCGAGTCTACAGCTCAAGAGACAGACGCTCTATAGCACTGGGCCATCTGAGCTGTGTAAGCTCTTTCGTGGGTTTTAATTTCGATGGTAGACCCATTAAGTTTCAAATACATTCGTGCAGACTCAATATTGTAGAAATACACGTGTAAATTGCGGCCCCCCCCCGCGCTCCCCGCCCCCCCCTCCCAGGTTCCGCCACCTATGATTACAATAATTATGACTACTTCAGAAATAGCAATATCGTAGGTTTACAATAACTACAAATTAAAATAAGCTGAACCAAAATTAGTAAAGCTCAGTAATAGGTCTTATGTGACAAGCCATTTGTGGTTGGCTACCAAACGAAGATATGATGGCCGCATCACTGAATGACTAAAGCTTCAATAATACCGACAAAAAGACAGCCCCAACTAAGGCATAAAAACTTTTCCTTACAGGAATTAAACTTTGCAGTTGGCGCTGAAAGTTTTGTACACCATACGCAATTGAATAGACGCAATATGTTTTTATTTTCGTGCAAAATTTGGCTTATAATAAAAACGCTTGCTTTATTGCGCAACGAACTTTTGATAAAAACAAAGCAGCAGAGACTGGCGATATATTCTTGAATTTCCGAATTTTGCGGTTTAAATTATAATATTTCATAGGCCTATTGCAGTAATAAAAAATACTGTTGAAATCGATACCACTCAAAAAAAAAAAAGAAAACGCTGCAGTTTCAAGAAAATTACAAAGCGACGGGCAACTCACAATTCGCATGCATTACGCACTTTATATCTTTTAAATCCGTCTTATTGCGTGCTATTTAGGCTATTACTTTTACTTTTTTGTAAAGCGTGTGGGGTTTTTTAAACGCAAAATTTTTGAATAGAGTTTCATAATTTTGATTTTACGATATTATTTTATGTATCATTCCTGCTGCCCATTTGCAATCGCTCACAGAAGGCTGTAGCAGCATAGCTTTCATTGCGCGAGATCGGCCAGACATCGCTGTCGACCCAGAACAACTGAAGCGTGAAAGAAAAAAGGCATAATTCCAAGTTTCCTGTCTATGTAATAGAAAGTCTATGGTTCTACAGATGCAGATATAGGCTGGTATGTTAACAACTGGGCAGAGGTGGGCATTCCGCAATTTGAAGCGCAAAGCGCTAGTTGCGCAACTTCCGCACGTGCGGAAGTTGCGAAGCGCTTTAGCAAATTATTTTTAGCCATTGCGCAAGTTGCGCTGCGCTTCAAGGAAAATAAATCCTTCTTGCGCTTTATTGCGTTGCGAACTGAAAACATATATAATAGTGTGCGCATTATTGCGCTGCGAACTGAAAAGAATCTGGTTGCTTGCGCTTTGTTGCGTTGCGCACTGTAGGAAGTTGAAATACTGCGTTGCGCTTTGTCGGATTAATTAAAGCGCAATGTATTGGAGTAAGCAGTTTTTTGTAACTGTTTTTAATAGAATAGCAGTTTGTTTCTTGATGCGTACAATAGGCCTATAAGTCAATTTATTGTAGCAGAAATTTTCAGCTTATCAGAAATGTGGTACACTAAAGTCTTTTGCTTTTTAAAATAATTGCAAGTGCTTAAAGAGATCATTGAGTGTTGAATAAATCGTATTTTACTTGTTGTTGTGGAGAACTTCGCCGCATATGCAAATTATGATTTACCGCGATGAGGTGCTTTTAACGGCACGCGACATTGCAACGTGGCGCAGTGGTTTGGAGCGTCGCTTTTACGACGACCATGATCGCAAGGTAGATGGTTCAACTCCCAACCTAGTCTCGTTGTTGCGTCCTTGGATAAGATGCTTCACGTTGATTATCTCTGTTCGGTGAAATCTGGCAAGCGGCAAATTAAAGAAGTCAGAAGCAAAATTCAACCGGAAAACTCGGAAACAAAGGCAACTCCTAAGCGAGTCTGGATTCGTCCTAAGCAGCGCCTCCTTCGCTTTCTCGTGATAAGAGGATGAAGATGAAGAAAGCAATCTTCAGCAAGCATCTTTTTTCGCTTCTATTTAATTTTCCTGTTCATTGACCACGCAAAATCCTGTTACAGTCACTTGCACTAAAATCGTTGTCACGTTGTAGCCAACTGCGTGCTGTTAAAAGTACCTATGAAAATAACTCAAGAAAAAATTGCATTGCTTATATAAATTTTTTACTCGTTGCGCTTTAATAAATTTTTCATTGCGAAAGTTGCGTTACGCTTTTTCTTTTGTATAAACCTCATTGCGGAAGTTGCGTTGCGCTTTAATGCAAAAAAATTATTGATTGCGGAAGTTGCGTTGCGCTTTAATGCGAAAAAATAATTGATTGCGAAAGTTGCGTTGCGCTTCAGTCAATTTAAAAATTAGGTTGCGCTAGTTGCGTTGCGTTTCATGACTTAACAGAACTTTTGCGCTTTGTTGCGCTGCGCTTCAACCAATTTTTAAAAAATGCCCACCTCTGCAACTGGGCATACAATAATGGAGAAATATCTGGTCTACTCGTCTCCACAATGGTTTTTGCATAACTTTTTTCTAAACTAATAATAAAAAAGTCGCTTCAAATGCTTTGTGAAAGTCGGCATGAAAACTTGAAAATTCTCATTACCCCTCTCAACATAAAATTTTTAAGTTTAAAGTCTACAGGAACTGTATCTACGGTGGTACTGTGGTTTAATAACTTGAATTTCATAGTCATAATCAATGGTCATATTTTACATTTAATGACCTAATAAAGAAAATATGACTTTTTGAGACTTTGTATCTCCTTAATGGACTTCGTATCAACGCAGTTTTTTCTCAATTATCGGTTTCATAAGTTTTTGCGCTACTAAAAAAAATATAACTTTCATAACTTTTATCCCCTTTAGTCTTCAGGTAGAACAGTAAAAAATACACGAAGTAAGAACATGAATTTGTCATGTCGATCATTATTGCTGTTATGGCAAAAGTATTCACAGAAAGATTTTTAGGCCTATTGAAATTTTGACGAAAATTTTATCCAACTGAATGGCATTTGCCTGACAAGCACCATTGGTCAAGCATTTTTTTACTGTATACGTATTGTTGTCATTGTAAAATAGTTTTTGAATAAATTTACTGCAATTTTTTGTTTTTATGCTATCAAACTTACTGTTTTTTATGCGCAATGTTTTTTTTTGCATTTATTGACACTTTTGCTGTTCTAAATAAAAGAAAAGTCACCTACAAATTGCTGATTAAACTCTACTGCAGTTATTCAGGATCGAGCAGCCCTTCCATATCTACTAAATTTTTTGACAGATGTGTTGATCAATATTTGCAATATGAAATTATTTTACCAAAATAAATCCAAAGCAAGCTAAGGTTAAAAGTCGCATTCTTTTAAATACTGGAAAAGGAAAAATATTTTAGAAAGTCGCGCAATGAATGTCCAAAATTCATCATTTCCGCGAAATAAAACCTTCTCAAGCTGACTTTTGTTATTCATGCTGCCGAAAACTAAACGAAGCGTAACTAGAGAAGATTCAGATTTAGCAATGCGCAGAGACGTGGAGATGGAAGTTTTTCAAGCAGTCAGAGTATTGCCCAAGCTAAAAATATAAAGCAAATGTTACATTCCCGTGACATTATTTTGGAGTCAGCTAGAGGCGTATCAAACATTGTAGACTAGAGCCTGCTGCGATGAGCGATTTGCAACCCCACTCCCCCAACCCCTTCAATTCGTAATGTCGAATTGAATGAAATGGTGTGTTTCCCTTCTAGCAAAATATTTTTATCTATATATTGTGTCGCACTTTTATTTTTTAGATTTGTTGAATTTCGCAATAAACCTAGCATGAACTATACTACTGACGCCATCGCGTGCGTGCCGTTGTTTCAATATCCGGAGTTATGCACTTTTTAGCGATTTAAATAATTTAAAAGCAAGAACTCATTCTTTCAGCAAGTATTGGATTATTAACAAAAGGAAAACAATTATAAAACTGCAGCCTGATGTAAGAAACAAACGTAACTGCCACAATAACTGCCAACTGCATGCTAACTAGCACAATAACAGCCAACAGTCATGCATCAGCTCCATAACAGTCATCATCAGCAAAGCTTTTGCTGGTAATCATGTTACCGTATGTTGTATCAATTTCAAAATCGGTGCTTTCGTGCAAATTGTCGTCATTGTCGTCAGCGTTGGGTCCGACAAACACTTCTTTAGAGTAAGTGCAAAAATATTTGAAGCCGAGAGCATGTCCTTTTGCCAGCCCATATTGTTCCCGGATCTGCGTGATAAACACAAAAATTGCAGTTTTTCCTGAGATTTAAATTTTTTGTTGCAAATTTCCATAACTGCCAACCACTTTTATTGTGCCACTGCAATCAATGTAGGCTACCTTCCCAACAGTCTTCATTCTGTATAGGAGATGTTTTGATTCGTAATAACGTTGCAACTTTTCTTCAAATACTGTTATTTTTATATTATGATTTATTGATACTTTAAGTCTTCAACTAAACATTTGGATCATTTTCGAGTAATGTAATTGAAAAACTTGAAACTGTGAGTTTCATGCAAAGGACGCAATAATCTGATAAAAAACCCCGACGAACTTAGTAGTTGTTTCACTTCCGTCAAAAATCGGCTAAAAGCATTCAGCAATGACATCGTGCTAGACTGTAGTAGATGTGATTGTGATTAAATCCAAACATACTATAATTCTGTATTTGTGAAAAGTAAGCTCCTTATACGGAACTAGTAGGCTATAACTTGGTGTAAATTTAATATTAGTGTAGGAAGATCTTCGCGGCACGAATTTCCCATTAGTTGTGAAATTTTAGCTCTATGATAAAATTCATACACTAATGTGCTGGAGCAATCAGATTACTAAAAACATCAGTTGAACGTCGAAGCAAAATTATAATGTTCGGCCAAAAAGCTTGAAATTTTTTTCTTTACGTTACAGAATTTTAAGCAAAAAAGTCAATTTTTTCAAGTTGTAGATGTCAAAAATACTTTACGAGCCTAACCTACAGGTAGTACAGTTATCCTGTCCAGTGTCCACGTGTCAAGTTAAAGGGGGCCAAAACAAAAGATTATATGTTTTCTTCATCGTAATCAAAATTTCAATGTTCTAATTGAAAAAAATGATTACCGTATGGCAGTGCTCCGCAAACTGAGGTGCGCCCACCGGTACCGATACACAAGAAGCTGACTGCCGGTACGCGGTCAGTTAGAAAATAAGTATGCTGAGTGTTATTATTTTACAGTATTTTTTTCGCGTAGTGGTCGGAGTATTTTTTGTTCAAAGCGTATTTTCATATGTTTTGTTCGCTTTCATGACTTTACTATACGGCATTTCATTTATACAGTATATTCACTGGCATGGCGATCTTTACTGAAAGACAAGGCGATTTTCAATCTACTCTCGCAGGTGGAACCTATAACCAGCGCGAAAGAAAAAATGCGTTTTTTAGAATAAAACACACTTCACTTCTTTTAATGTGTTAGATTATCTTTATTATGCTTTAGCATCAGCAAAATATTTGTTAAAATTTGAGTTGTAAAAATTATGTTTTGTCAAAGCTCAGGTTCGTGGCCTTGCTTTCGCAAATGCTACTTTTTACTTAAGTAGCTTCAATTTGACGGTACTTTTTACCTTTACTTGATTAGTTTTGACACCCACTACTTTCTATTTTACTTCAGGTAGTTTTGGCCATTGGTAACTATACTTTTACTTAATTAGATTTGTTGACTACTTTTCACATCGCTGCTTATTTGTATATCGAAATTGATTAACAACCAAAAAAGGTCACCAACTCTTAACCAGGTGGTGCTTACTGTTTAAGTATTCTAGTTAAAACACTGTATACTGTTTAGCTGACCCTTCTATCAACCTAAGCCAAGGAAGGCAAATCTTTTTAAGTGAATGGGTCATGGATGAGACCTTAAACTGAAAAAATGCAAAGTGCTGGGTCACTGATTTAATGATAACTTATTACTTAGCACTTGTTGCTATATTTTTTCTGCAAGTTTTGTAATCCTAAGCTGATAATGAGCGGTTTATTAGCTTAACACATGCGTGACATGCAGCACTAACAATTAATGAATTACTAATGCAGCACTAACAACCGTACTAACTAAAAACAACAGAGTCAGTAATTAATAAAATGACACAGAAATGCATTCAATGTCCATGCTTTTCTTCGAGTAGCACTGTCTTCCATTGAACCGCATATGGATAACCTACTGGAAAAGAAGCAAGCCCATATCTCGCATTTAAAGGTCTAGAATCATTTTTTCTTTTGTGTTCTGTATGTTTGTTGTTTATTAAATAGCCTATACACACTTGGTGGACAATGTTTTTAACGTTTGAAATGCTGACCTGAAGTAGTAAGTAAGTAGGTTTATTCGGCGAGAAAAGAAAGAACAAAAGCGACATCTACTATCACGTGTGTACAAAAAAACAACATAAATAAATAAAATAAAAAATATTTTTGCTATATTATCAAGTTCCCGCGAGGAGACTGCGAAGTGACTGGTTAAAGTCTTCGGGTCAAGCAGCCACCTAGTGGAATAAAACGTATGTTACAGCAATGAATATTCGAAGAAAAAGGATGCGATAATACTTAGAGCGGTTATGATATTTAACAGATTTATTATAATTAAATGTAGCTCTTCAGAAGGAGGTTTTTGTAAACCTTTGCGAATGATTGTTTTTTGATGTCAGCAGGTATGGAATTCCAAATTTTTGTATCTTGATATCGAAATGATTTCTGGCATCCATTTGTTGAAAATTTGGAATGTAAAGATTACCTTTGACATTGGATCGAGTTTGACGACTGTGTATGGTAGAGATTTTGTTGAACAAGGAAGATAGAGAAAGAGGAAATGATAGAACATAGGAATGGTAGAAAGAAGAAATTATAGAAGAAGAGGAACTGATAGAAGGTAGAGAAAGAGGAAATGATAGAAAGTACTGTACGTCAAATAATAGAAAGTTCGCTGCTGGTACGCCATAACAGTTTACAGAGCACTGCCGTATGGCATCAAAAGTATAATTGTGATGCAGAAAATTCGAGGTTTTTTTCCGCATTTTAACTAGCGATCTGCATCGCGTAAAAAGCATCAGAACCTACAAGAGTAGCTAGGCATATAGAATAAGAATTACTGATTGGCAAAAGAGGAATAAGTTTTTATTAAGTTATGCTAAGACATTAATATAATTGATCATTTCTATAGTGTGAAGTATAATGAAAAGTCATTGTCCATCCTCATTCAAATGGAATAATATCAGTGGGTTTATCACAGCCATTCCCTTAGTCTTGAGCATTTAAGCAGCAGAAAACATAATTATATTCTAGAAGTAGACACATTTTATGCTTTATTTTTATTACTGTTGGTTCAAAAAAGAAGACACAAAATGTTGATGGTAAGCAGCCAAGTCGTTAGATAAAAATCAAAATCGTGCAACCACTCAAAAACAATCTTTAATCTACTTGCGGTATGACGCCGAAGTGAGTAACAACTGGAGGGGCCCACTCTGGGGCTTAACGCTTGGGTAGCACAGCTCCGAAGACACATCTTAGCGGTGGCGAGCCGTTTGTGTCCTATTTGACCGGTCTCTCGAAAGAAATGTCTTTGAAGGCAACACCTACTGGACAATTCCTCGCGCTTGATCCTATTCATGAAATATATCGCTATTACTTGGCCTACAGTTTCTAAAAAAATCAAATTAAAAGTTGGGTATCTGTAAAAAGCAAATCTGCCTTCATTTAGTTTTTTGCAGTTACAATAATTTAGATATGACGCTGTACAATGTTTACTATACAATATAGCTATGAAAGAACTTAAAATCAAAAAATCTTCATAATACTCGAGGTATTACGCCCAAACGTGCAACGAATGTAACTACTGTATTACTCAAATATCCTGAAATCATGGCAGTAATAAAAAAAACTTATATTATCCTTAAGTCATGGTAGTGATGAAAAAACTTAGCGGCAATGGATTAAGGATTTAATTAGCAAGTCACAACGAATTTGTGAATTACAACAATCATAATTCAGGAAATATAAATAATTTTGAGGTGGACGTACAGCTCATACTTAAATTTTGAGGTGGACCAATTCAAGAATCAGCTGCCCAATTTGTGCAAAGTTCCTGGGACATGCCATCTTTCATCTGAGCAAAATTGTTTCGACGTAACGCTTGCAAACTGTTCAGATTGTAGTATTTCTGCTTCAGGATTTTTTGTGTTCATTGGCTTGTGCCTTGATTGGGCAATATTGTTCGGAAATTCACTTATTCTAGCCGTTTCCGCTCATTTATGCAAAAAACGAACAATAACACATATCGATTGGTATAAAGGGTCATTAGCAGTGGCGGATTTAATGACAGGTATGTGTAAATATACTGTTGTAGCTTAACTTCATGCACCCAAGCTATTCATTGTCATTTGCAGTCCCACAGAAACGAATTTTCAAACCAATCCTAAGTTATGACGCCGAAATAGAGTAACCCAATTATGAACTTCACTTTTTACTAATTTGCACATGGCACAATGTTTTAAAATAAATTAGTAAGCCTTGCTATATTTTAATCAATAAGCAGCCTCAAGTAGCAATCAATGAAATTTTTAAAATAAATATTAATAATAATCCTGTACTTGGGACAAACTCAACCAAATACCTATAGGATTGTTTATCGATAAAAATCTTAATTGGTCATCTCATGTTAAAGAGTTGTCATTGCAGTTTGCAAAATGTTCTGGAATATTTTATAAACTAAGAAGTTATGTTACTGAAGATGTCTTGCGCATGGTGTATAATAGCCTTGTATACAGTAGATTACAATCCGGCATAATTATAAGGACCACTGATACCAAAACTTTATTGCAAAAAATTCGTGTTTTACAGAAAAATATCATTCGCATTCTAACTTTTCTAACTTATAACAAAAAATTCTGCCATGTAACTCCTTTATACAAAAAATTGAATTTGTTAAAATTTGATATATATTAACTTAAATTGGCACAATTAGTCTTCCTCTGGCACCTTCGAAAATTTTACCAAAATTGAACAAATTCGTGATTATGATGCCAGACAAGCCAGAGAATCAATTTATTACGTTCCTAAATTTTCAAAATCAAAGTCGCAAAACCTTATTTTATTCAGAGCTACGAAACTGTGGGGAGAATTAAACGAGAATGTTAAATCCATATGCTGGATTGACTTTAAGAGAAGTTACAAAATATCTTTATCAGAAAATCATTAATCTTAACACATTTTTATTCCTTAATTCTAATTAGCCAATCTGATTTCTACCGGCTTTATATGTAAAAATATCGTTGATCTGATGTTGCTGTGCAAATTCTTCCCAATTCATAGGTCTTATATGAAATATACTATCGTTCACTACAACACCTTTATCGTTTATTGACCAGTTGGTTTAATTATCTGTTTATCTCCTTCACTCACAAAACTGTTACAATGCAACTCAACCAGGTGGTATCTTGACTCGATAACCGTAAGGTTTTTCGATATCTCTTGGCCAGTGGCGTAGCCAGCCCAAAATTTCGGAGGAGGCAAAACTTTATAGGCTTTGGCAGTGGGGCCCCCAGGATACGGCAAAGAGGTGAACCAACCGGGGGTGTAGGGGCGAATCCCCCAGCCGCCGGAAGCTAAGGGGGTCTGGGGGCAGAGCCCCCAGCCGCCAAGGACTTTCAGGGTTTTTGCAAGAAAAATACTCATTTTAGCGCAGTTTTTTTGTCGAAAAATGATCTTAATCCGCCCCTGCTTGCGTTGTTAGTAGATTTACGGACCCCTGAGTGGTCTTAATTCGCCCCTGCTTGCGTTGTTAGTAGATTTAAATATTTCGGGGGGGGGCAATTGCCCCTTTTGCCCCCTCCCCTGGCTACGCCCCTGCTCCTGGCCATTATAATGAAATGTAAATTTTTCTGTTGTCTGTGTGTTTGTTATAATGGTAAGAAAACTAAATATAGTCTAAAGTCTAATACAACTGAACTCTTGTTTTCTTTTTTTTTTATTAATATTGTTTTGATTAATAGCCCATTTATTTGACCAGTAGACGAAAATACAGTGCGCAGCAAATTCGATTTCATTGTCATTTACAGTATATTTGTGTTCATTATGTCAACAGTACTGTCGGTAACCAAAAACTTTTTCGCTGATCTTGCTTTTACATCTGAACATTTATTGCTGATCCAACCACAGTCAAAAGTTGCAGCTGCAAAAATGCCTGAAATTCCAAGATCACTTTTTTCCCAGAAAGTTTGTAAAATCGACTTAGAATGAAGCGAGGTTTAATTGCTTATAAAAAAAATCAAAACTTCATTATACTCGCGGTATTACTCCGAAGTGTGTAACGAGTGGCGGGGCCCATCTCCGTGGCATAGCGCTTGGGCTACACAAATCTAAACAAACGTCGTAGCCGTGAGCCGTTGGCGACACTGTACCGATTTGATCGGCCCGGTAATCGAACCCGGGACCTCCCGCACCGATAGCATGCGCGCTTAACAACTAAGCTAACGGCCGGTTTAATAGCTCGTAAAATCAATTAAAATCGTAACCTAATTTTGAGAGTAACTGCAGGCAGTGATTCAAGTTTTATTCAGTAAATCAAAATTGCGTCTGATGTCACCTAAGATGGATCCGTTTCTTTTTAAAATCGAGGTTTATTTTTTTAGCTTCTCCATCATTTTAGTTCTTAATTACCGACGTCTCATATTATTACAAGGCCAATATTAACTGTCGCGTTATTAATCAAGTGATATATTTTGAGTTTATAATCTGGTGATGAAACCGTCTTACTTGCCTAATTTGAGCTGGTTCTGTAGTTATATTCATTTGGTGTGAGACAAAATTGTCCATGGACCGGAATAGGAACTTGTTCCCACAGGAATACTTAAATTTTTTAGGAATAGAAGCCGGAATGGAACTTTTTTGTGGCTTACCGGAACAAGAACAGGAATTCCGGTTGACTGTTTAAAAAATGTTACAGAACTCTTGCCTTGATTGTTTGTTTCAAATTTTCATCTTTTTGCTAAAAAAGTTGGTTAACTCGGTAAGTCTATAGATTCTGTGTGTACTGTATGTGAGTAGTATAATTTTTCATAATATATTTATTGACATAATCGGTATTTACCGGCACTGAAAATAATCATGAACTGAATGATGACAACTTTTGCTATTGTTGTAGATTAGGAACATTTAGGAATTCGGAATTGTTTTTTTCTAAAATTTAGGAACGGATTGGAATAGGAACAAAGGCTTTAGGTTAGGAAAGGAATTAGGAACAAAATTCTTCGTTCCGGACAACGACTCTGGTGTGTGAATTAATTGCTGCACGTGACGAGAGGCGTGATAAAATCCAGAACTTTCCTTGTTTATCGCAGGTTTTGATTAAAATTACTTTGATATGCTGGAATCTTCTAGAAACTTCTTCCCCTGAGCATTTTTTCATCTTGTCTATGACGTCATAATCGACTTTTGCAATCTATGGTGTTGTTTACTACTACGTTTACTGCGGTACATAATTACGTAAAGATGAGGAGCTAAATGGAATTTTCCGGAATCGTAAATTTTTCTATAAATAGGGGCGGAAATTCGTTAATGTATGGAGATTAGTATTACAGTGTTTAGAGTAAGTCCGTGTGGCTGCTTTTCGTATCTTGTGGGTTATTTTAAATGAGTGTTAGCGGAGATTTTAGAGTGATTTGTATTGCTCTGGGAGGAATATTTTCTGAGTTACTTAATATATAATTTCGTTGTAATATCAAGGGTGGTTTGTTTCTTTTTAGAAAGTGGTAGATTGCAAAATTTCCAAGGACCATTGGATATAATAAGGGCCATTTTTTATTGACCAAATAAAAAATATTTTTGACTTTATTTTAGCAAAATTTTGCCTTTATTTTGATCTAACCGTTTTCGCCTATTGTTTATGTCTTCGAGCACTTTTTTCATTACTAATGTTAATAATCCGCAATTTACACAAATTTTTAAAGAAGCTGGCCTGCTCTGAATATTATCTCAATTACTCAGTCTTGAAGTTAATGCAACAAAGCGACGCATGACGTCAAAACTTAAGTTGACAAGCCATTGTGTGTACTGGTATTAATTTATAGCGTCAAAAAAATCAAATCTTCATTATACTCGCGGTATTACGCCGAAGCATGTAAACGAGTGGCGGGGCCCATCTCCGCGTCTTAGCGCCTGGGTTACACAGGTCCAAATAAACGTCAGAGCAGTGGCGAGCCGTTGGCGGATATTTGACCGACCGGGGATTTGAACCCCATACTTCTCGCACCGATAGCGTGTGCGCTAAGCAACAGAGCTGACAGGCGGTTCAATGAATTTATAGTGTGTATGCAAAAATGCGTTGTTATCGCAACTGTACTGTACATTAACAGTTTGTCTGCGATCATGGATGTTTATAACGAAAACCACCAATTATAGGACAATTTCATGCATAATAACTTAATAAGTGCTGTTTCCTTCTCAATTACCGCACGCATTTTTACTATTGCAACTATTTCAGAGTAATCAAATAAAACTCCGCATAAAATTAGCTCAAAAATTCAAAAAAATATAAAAGAAATAAAAGTTTTTTCATTTTTGTAAGGAAATTTATGATGAAGACAATTTTGACAAGTTTTGACTTCACACAAAATTTGGACTTCATTTTGACTTATAAAATCTAGCAAAACAGACTGCTGAACACCTGAAACGAACGTTAGTACACGTTTGATCAGGTAAGAAGGTCTTGAAAATTTTGGAGTTTATTGACTTTAGCGGGCCTTAGATATAATACTGATACTCTCACGTCGTTCTCTGGGAAAGATAACGTTTCTGTTCTCAGAATTAAAGGTTTAATCTCAAGCCAAGTTTCAATATCGCGACATTGACATTTCTTTTCACAAAATTTACTTACTTTATTACTATGTGTCCAGGCGCAAAAAAAATGCGCTGTTAATACGCCTTTATTGTTTTTATACACTCAAGAATAAACAAACAAAATTTGAGTCGAGAATAAACTCTGAACACCTTTTACAGTAGACAGCTACTCAACTCGGTTAAACATCTTACCAAAAGTCGGGAATCAGATAACTTTTGGGAAATGGGTCGGACGATTGTAGCATTAGTCATGCTTGCACACTGCCTACGCTTTTGCGTACTAATAGATGCTTTTACCGGCTCAAAACAGGAGGAAAAGTGACAACCTATACGGGATCAAGCTAAAGAATAGCCGAAACTGAGTTTGACGCGGTCAATCAACTGTATAGGCTTGCACCAAAAACAACGTGATGCAAAAACATAATGCAACAGGTCGCGCGTCGCGAAGTTCTCAGACCTATCAAAAAGTTGCGGTGATTCTTCTAATAATTTTTTCGCTTTTGGTGAGAACATAATTCTCTTTTTTGAAACGGTAAGAAGGCTGCAAACCTGAGCTTGCAACGATGAAAATTAAAACCGATCGGGTTGAAAATTTTTATCGCAAATCCGTCGATATTTCATTGCTTTGCAATCAACATGGTGATTGCATATTCCTAAGACAGAAAATATCACCTTGTATTATTTTCTATTTAGAATAGGTAGGAAATGTCAATCCACACATTGAACATTGATTTTTTCAGCTAAAAAATTTGAATGTTAAAATAGACAACACAAAAAATTTGGTCTCTGACATGATTATTTTTATATTGAGACATGCTTTCAACCGAGCTTGTGACCTTTAGTCTCTAGCTTGAATCGATGTCTCTCTAAGACTATATTAAGTCGCATTATCCCCAGTGTTTCGCTAAACACATCGTTTAGTATTCAGAAATAATAAATCTTTTAAGTGATATGAAGCAATTCAATTAAAACAAAATTGTCATACCGGTTTAGAGAGAACATCCCGTTAGAGTGGGCCGTTGATATTTCAACTGAACTAAGGCAAAGGTGCTGCAGAAAAAAATAGAGCAAGCAGCACAACCTAAATACAGTCTGATCTGCAGTGTGAGTTGGAACAAATTCAATCTTATTAATTTTAGGTTTTTACCATACTTTTGCTTGTTGAAGATGCGTATTGGCAACGACTTTTCACGTACTAACGACGATAAGCCTAGCGAACTTCTTGCACCAGTCACCAAAAACAAGGAGAGCAGACCCGAGTCTGAGCAAAATGTAGAAAGCTTTTTCCTCAGTAGCGATTCATCTGGAGTTTTACCGCCAGAAAAATTTGATTTGAGTAATGGTTATATGCTTGTTCCTGGTGATGCAAATTATAACTATTCTTCAAACGGTTTGAACTCACGTGATCTTCTTGACTTATGCGGAGTTCCAGGGATATGCAGATCTACAGCTCAGCGACATTGTTTCAATGTAACTCTTGCCGACTGCCCGGATTGTAGTGATGCTGCATCGGGATTTTTTGTGTTCCTTGTATTGTGTCTTGGTTTGGCAATATTGTTTGGAAATTTGGTTATTCTTGCTGTCTCCACTCAATTATACAAAATGCGACGAGCCACCAATGTTGATTGGTTCAAAGCGTCATTGGCGGTGTCTGATTTAATGACAGGTCAGCCAGTTATAACGTTAACGAATGGCTCCAGCGCCCATGAGGGGAACGAGCTTTGTACCGCGCTATATGGAAAATGACGTAAGATTTCCAAATTTCTGATTGCAGATATTATCCTCAAACATCAAGGCCCATGTAGGGATTTAACTTCAGGAGACGTTTTTAAGTGCTATACAATGCGACTTACAAAATTTGCTCAATGAAAATATACCGGTATTTGATAGTTTTATTCGATTTGTGAAAAAGTATCGGTTTGATTTCAGTGTTAACCTTGTTACGGAGAGGTAAAGCGATGACTATTTTGTAGTTAGACTTAACATTAGGCAACTTCAATTTATTTCATGTACCATGTATCATTTAATGTAAAGTAAAAAGATTGTATTTTTTACTCCTATTTAGGTCTTCAAATTTTCTTCGTGGCTTTTCCGAATTTTGCTTGGTCGCTTAACTCTACTTTGGAACAAATCTTAGTCCAGGTATTATTACTGCAAAATTCTGGTCCAGTTATTGTTGGTGGAGTCTTCTATTTTGTCACTTATACAGCATCGCTTTATCACTTGTTGCTGATGAGTGCCATGCGATTGTATGCTATCAACTGGCCGTATCAATACAGACAGCTATCAATCAATACAGTGTACAAAGGAATTGGTGTTGCTTGGATTTTTGCAGGATGTGCAGCAAGTTTTCCAGGTAAAGACTAAAACCAAAACGCTATTTTGTTCTGATCATCATTTTTCGCATCTAGTACAGTAGACCTAACTAAGCTTCATTTTTTAAAGACGTTTAGCCTCACACGTTTGACTGACAAGTCGAATCTGATTAGGAGTGGGTGATGCACGCTGTTTTTAACATTTGCTAATTTTAGCTTGGTTTCCGCAATACTTCAATTTTGATTACTACCACATGATTTTTCTTTATCTTCCATCCCTGATCATCTCACCATCATCATCGTTCACTCCAGCAATCATAGTTCTGTTTGTTTTGCTGGTAATTCCTTATGTGTTGATGGTAAGTTACTGGTTGATTGTAAACACCGGCCAATCAGCAACAATATTTTGGCCGATCCAGGGAGAGGGCTATAAAGCCCCTCCCTCCCTTTTTAGTTACACCGTACATTAGTATTAGTTATGCATTACTACTTCGATACTTTATAACGCATCACAAACTGCAAAATATGCATTTTTTATTTCTCAGTCACCCTCCTCCAATATTTTTGAATCCACCCTTATAACGCATCACAAACTGCGAAATATGCATTTTTTATTTCTCAGTCACCCTCCTTCAAATATTTTTGAATCCACCCTCGAAATATCAAATAAAAGTATCAAACTTTTTTCTTCAGTTCAATTATAAGTTGACGATTTAATTAGAATACTTTTTGAGCATATTCCAATTTAAACGGTAATTTATACTATTGAAATATAATATAAATTTCCGGCTGGTAGGGATGCCTCATCTTTAAAGCTACGTCGAGACGCTATCTGTTTGCTCGAAGCTTACCAACGTGAATTGATATTTGGTATGGTTTTCACATATTTTTCAAAGCTTTAATATACTCGCTGTATTACGCGCAACCATGTAAAACCAGCGGTGGGGTCAAACTCTGCGGCTAAGCGCCTGTCCAATGCAGCTCCCCGTCACCACTGTTAGTTTTCTATGTAGCACAGCCGTTAAACTGCAAAGATGAGCCCGCCCGCCACTCGTTTCACATTTCAGGGTAAATCGCTAAACGTTAAACGTTAAACCGCAAGTATAATGAAGATTTGATTTATTTGAGACATTTCGTTTTGAAAAGTCGATGATATTGTTAATTGCATAGACGAAATCATTTGTTTTTAGACACTGATATTAATATCCACGGCAATATCCGTTCGAAAACAAGTGGCAGCATCAACGAAAAGATTGGGTAAACGGTCAGGAGATTCAAACCAAGACTGGCTTTCAAGAGAAGAAATCGCTGCTTTCAAATCTGTTTCATTGATGCAAGTTGGATTTACAGTCACATTAGGTACAATTAATGTTTATAACGAAATTATGACTATTCTTCTAATTATAACTATTATAACTATTAATAACTATTATAACTATTTTAAGATAAAACTAAAACTATTTTAAAATGAAACTAAAACTGAAACTATTTTATGATGAAACTAACTAACTAATTATAACTATTATAACTATTTTATGATGAAACATAACGCCGTTTTTTATGCAGTTCCGTGGGGCATCACTGGCGGTCTTCTGTATTTTGGTGTTTTAACTTGTGATACGCAATCAACTCCGTACATGATTTGTCTTTATTTATCAATGACTAACAGGTATGCATTTTAACTCTTGCTTTGCTAAATTAACATCTTTTAAGTCAATTTTTACTAATTTGTTAGTACAGCGCCTATAAATAAAAAGCAACAAAACAAGCCTTTCGGAAACAACATATGCTGGGCATGACGTAAAAGCCATTGGTTGAATTCGCCGGACCTGGTTTTCTTTATACGGGAAATGAGAAACCAGATCAACGAAATACTATGCGCTTGTAAATTTTACGCAAAAACAGGAAAAGTTGTTTTACTGCATGAACAATCGCGATCGTTTTGAAGTTGCTGTTCAGTATGATTTTTCATACTTAGCTCATGAGTGTTATTAGCACAACTTATCGTTAGAACGTACCGTGATCCATATTTCATTTTTATGTTGTTTTACAGTTTGGTCAATGTGTTGGTGTATAGTGTTTACGAAAAAAAATTTCGTTCTACTGCGCGCATTGTTTTCCGAAAATTGAAGCCGAATATTTATGATGACTCGGTTTGGTCAAGTTACACTAAACCAACCACTACAAGCAACTCCAAAAGCAGAAATGTGGCTACTCGAAGTTCTGTGGTGTATTAAACACAGGGAAACATTAAAAACTTTAAATCATTTGTGAAAATGCATCAGCATGCTCCTTAAAGACGTACCATAACTGCCTTTTTTATTTATTTACCTGAGACATTTACTTTTTTACATCACAGATTATATTATAGCAGTTGGCGAAAATAGTGGATTTCGAAGTAGTTGATGAGTAGTTTGATTGGAATAAAGAGAAACGCTTGCATTTAGTGTATTTTATGATAAAATTTTGTTGATATGATTTCCAGACCAGTGCAGGTTTGTGAACTCCACCGAAAAATAGGAGATTATAATTAAGCCGAAAAAGCATTAATAATGATAAATATTAACGCAAAATTCAAAAATTTGAATACTTGCAATGAGACAACCACTTGTATTTATAACTGAAAAGTAAGGATTAAATTTATTCAACGTTAAAAAATCGTTTTCAGAATTTTCAATTTTTACCTTAATGTTTCGGATAAAAAATTAATTAAGCATTCGATCTGCAATTAGTGCATGAACCCAATTCACAAACTCGCATCTAGCGAATGATGGGGGAAGTCTCACATCATTTTGAATTCAATTTTGTTCATTGACCTTTTTGCAAAATTATACTTAATCATAGCGTACATCTTTATGAAAAAAAGCCTGCTGTTCTTGTCACTCAGTAAAAATTCTTTAATGATCTTTTATGTCAGCATGTCATCGAATGCATTTACTGCTAAAGTCATACAGCAGCTTCAGAAGTTTCTTGATTGGGGCAAATTTGTCGTCTAAATACAGTTTTAAAATCCAAATACCAACACAGAGCAATTGAAAGATTTACCTCAGTTAATTTAAATAAACAGATATCAACATAATCTCGTAGCTCACTATACATCGAAAAAAAAAACATGTTAACCTATTTTATCGTTATTTACACAAAAATACACAATTTTATCATCTTAAGAGGAGCAGATAGATTCCAGATAATACCGGTCGATTGGCGTAGTGGTAAAGGCCTCGCTAGCGGCACGGGAGGTTTGGGGTTCGATTACCGGGACGATCGAATTGGACAAAGTGTTGCCAACGGCTCGCCGCCTCTGCGACGTTTCTTCGGATCTGTATTGCCCAGGCGTTATGCAGCGGAATGAGTTCCGCCACTCGTTACACGCTTGGGCGTGATGTCGCAGGTACAATGAATGATAAGGCATTATGATATTTTGATTTAAAGTTTTCAAAGAATTCGGCATAGCTCTATGATGCACATTCATAATTAAAGTCTCATCAGTAAAGCTTCTAGCATGTTTACGCAAAAATCCTCAAAACCAAATTTCGAGCTGGTAAAGAGTTTTCGTTTGTGGTACCACAAAACTAAAAAATCCTTACCTATGTCAAATCCCATAGCGATGAGCTATGCGCGATGCAAGGACAGGGTGACTCAAATGTACTCAACCAAGAAGTGGCGTACGCTGGATTTTTCAATGGGGGGGTTCAGTGACGTCACATCGTGATGTCCAGTTTCAGTGACGTCACAGCTATTATAATGCCATAACGAAAGAAACAATCCTGATATTTCATTCACACTTTTGCTTGATTTTTTGCGTTTCACTCAAAGAGCGAAAAGGTTTCACAGAACAGAAATGGTGTGACAAACAGCATCTTACGTACCACCAATTTAAAATCTTGCCACAATCAATGACCTATATATCAATCGGAAAGTTGAACAAATAACGCCTGGGCGCCAGAAGCCCTTCACATACGAACGGTCGTTCTTTGACTTATTCTACAATGAAACCGGTCAGGATTTTCTCCACATGATCTGACCGGTAAAATTCCAAATCTACGCCGGTTGAGCGGTCACTGACCGGCCCGGTCGACCGTTTTTTTTACTGAAAGGTACGTTCAGTCAGTGGCGCAGCCACGGGGGGGTTTGGGGGTTACAACCCTCATCCCATTGAGCCTCAAATGACGTCATATTTACTTATTTTTCTGATATTTATTTTGAAGTGCTCGATGCTTTGTCATTGATAATCCGGTTTTGTAATTGACATAATAACAAGAATTTATACGTAGCGATGTTTCCTGAATTTTGTTCTTTGCCGTTGTGCTTGATGCAACAATGACGCAATTTTATTAGCAGGGCAGTGCCGCTCCTGTACATGCAACTGCCCTCGGCCTCTTAGACCCTTCCGTAGAAAAAAGGCTAAACGATTTCAAGCAAAAATGATCTACGTACTGAAGCTCAAAAAAGAACTAAATCGCTAACATATGAATATCGTTTTACCAGTTCTACCAGAAAGCATTCCTTTGACTTCCTTACTACAATCGTGCGTTAACTGCCTTGGGCATTTCTGGTTTAAAACATCTCTCTTAAAATTTGAGGCCATCCAGGGGCGTAATTAGGGGGGGCATTGTGCCATGCCTCCCCCCACTTTTGACTCTGACTTTTAGTGTAAAAAAGAACAAAATCAATGGTGCCAAGCAGTGGACCATAGGAAGGTTAACTGACTAAAATAGGCTAGCTTTCGCAACGTCACAAACAGGGTGTAGCCAGGGAGGTAAAACAGGTAATCGCTTCCCTCCAAAAAAATCTTTTCAAGAACCAACATTGATGTAAACAGCGCATATAAACCTTGATAAAAACATTTAATATGCACTCATTACGAAAGGGGCAGTTTCCCCTGTCTCGAAAACTGAAGACTGTAAAGCATGAGAAAAAACTGCCCTCTCGACCAAAACATTTTTAAACTACAATAAATTACGCGAGAGAGGAATCTCTAATCATGTGATTAAGGTCAAAAACAGCGTCGATATTATCATGGGTGCCAATCCAGGGAGGAATGGGGGGGATGTAGCCCCTCCAATAATCTGGCAACATCCACGCCAATATATTTCATGGAAGTAGAAAATTCCCCATAAGAGCCAATTTCATCCCCCCAATATCCAAAAATGGTCAATTTTGCTAAATCATCCCTCCAACGCTGGACATAGATTTGGACCCCAAGATATTATCTAAGTATTCTTCACCCAAATCACAGCGTCGATATCATGAGATACTTTCAAGCACATAATCGAGGTGTCTGGGAAACAGGGCATTCCTGCTCCTGAGACAGTTACGGTCCGTAAAAATGACTGTCTCCCCCCGTTCCGCCCCTGGGCCTCTTTAAATCTTTCGTTGGTCTGGTCTTCCTCGGCAGTATTTTTATTTTGTTTTCAGCACTTAGATAGGGCAGTGTGAATTTAGGTTTTGAGGTTCAATTCCCAAGCAGGTCAAATCGATGCGGAAGGTCTGAGGTTTAATTCCCTATCGATGCGGTACTACAGAGAGTTAATGCAACGAGTAGACCTACAGTGAAAATTTGATTTAAAAAAAAAATTGTGTGCGGCCATAGTTACTGCAGATACACCGTATTTAAGGAAGCTCCTGCTTACCAATTGCTTCACAGCAGCATCAATGACAAAAATGCAGTTCAAGCAAAACACATCAGAAAAGCGGGAATACCGGTATTGTAGCATCGCACGGTAATAGAAGTTTCTCGAAATTAAATTAGAAAGTTGGACCGAACGGAAAAAACATGACAGCAGTTTCGTCAAGCTCCGCACGAAGAAAAGTCGGTTCGTTTTAAAAAAAAAGGTTTCACTTTTTCTGCAATTGTCAAGGTCAAGCGCAGCGCACAGAAAAGTTTGACCACCGGTAGGCCTATTATTGCATCACAATGAAAGTTTTTCAAGATTTTATTAGCAAGTGGGATTGCACAAAAAACATGAGAGCAATTTCGGCAATCTCTGCACCAAAAAAGGCGGTTCGTTCCGGGGTTTTTATTTCTTTTAAAATCTTTCACGGAAAGGTTTTGTTTGACCCCCGAACCCCCGCGTGCGTTCGCCAATGCAACCAAGCATCAACCACCAAGGATAGAAGTACTCAATCAAGCACAAGCGTGACACTAAATCTCATGACAGCCATGACATCGATCATAACAAAACTTTGGTTCAAAGTTTCCCCAGGAGCAACGATTAGGTGTGACCGGAAATTATTAACAACGTATTGTGACCACTCAGGAAAGCACAGATATCACAAATGCACTTCAATGAACATACTGTACGACAAATAAGCCTTATTAAAATTGTAATTTGATGAATAGCTACGCATCATAAGCTATGTCTTACTTCCGTGGTACGTATGGAAATTGCTGGGTAAAAATACTCTAAAAGACAAAAACTACAGTCAGCCCTTAATGATAATCCAGCACGCAAAAAAATAACAATAAGGCGGAAAGAAACAGTTTAATTATAGCCACCACTGGCTATTTTTAAAGCTGCTTAAGTTTTGTTTTAAGCAGACAAACTCTTGCTGTAAATTAGTGAACTAGGCAGGTGAGAAATGATTCAGTAAGTAGACTTTACTTGCTTTACTACAGAAATTCTTAACCTTTCTTGTATTCTTTACCCCTTGCCGATTGAGAAAAGTATGATTTACTCCCAATGCAACACTTTCACCTTTTTAATACTGAAAATTGAGGTTTGTTTTAGTTTGCACTTCTGAAAAATTACCCCCTCGGTAGGTAAAATTTACCCCCAGAGGGTAAATTTACCCCCGGTTAAGAACCCCTGCTTTACTATGTTTCTTATTTAGGCCTATTAAGGGGAGATAGTTGTTGCAAAATAAGAGTGTGAAGGGCACAACAACCAACTTCAACAAGGCCAGAACTTTTTTTAGCAACTGCAGTTTAAGCCTGCATGAGTTTTGCATTTTTGATAATCAGGGCTGATGATCATTGAAAAGGTAGCTTAATTCCTTAAGTTATTAGTGTCTACTCGAAATTGGCTTGAAGGTAGAATCATATATGCCAACTTCCAGGTTACCTAAAGGTTACTTGAAGGTTGTAACCTGGAAATTGGCATATGTGATTCTACCTTCAAGTAAATTTAGAGTAGATACCAATAATTAAAGGAATTGGGCTACCTTTTCAATGATCTTTCAAGAATTTGACATCCTTTGAGTGATCGATCCTATCGAGTTTTTAATCTTCAATGATGCGGTATTATTATTTAATTCATCAAGGCTGATGATGAGTAATGTCAGTGTTGTTGTATTAGCATTTTAAGCATATGGCATACATATGCAATGTATCATAATAATAGCCTAGTTAAGGAAAAAATAACAGCAGAAAAATTTATAAAATATGCGCAGACTGCACAAGATTTCTCTTCAAAAAACTTAAACTTTGTGAGCAGTTAAGTGCCGTAAGTCAATATTCTGAAATGCTTTGAGTTCTTTTTCTGGAATCTCAACATTTCACAGGGAAATAAATATACTTCAAGCTCGTTTAAAATCAATCATGCATCATAGCTATTGGACAAATCATGTAATCCAATTTTTAACAGCTTGATTTGCGCATCCGAAGTACACTAGAAATGTCACTGTGTGTTTGCATAACCTGGATAGGTAATATCGTGTGTAGATAAAAATAGAAAGGTGTGCAGTCCAACGGAGAAAGTAACCACAAAAAAAGCAAAATAACAAATTGTTACAAAATTTGTCTCTTTAGTCTTTATCATGCAAATTATCAGCATAAGTTGAAAACGGTATAGCTTTAACCGTTATATACACAAGATGACTCGTTTCATTTGATTTGCGAATATTTTTCTCATCAAATGTGAATGTAGGCGGCAGTTAATCCGCAACAGGTACAAGAAAATCGCCAAACACTTTGGGTATCAAAATTAGATTCACAGAAAATGAACTAAATGAGGCATTGCATAGTGGGGAAGATTTTGTTGGACTAGTATACCGGGCATCGTAGTCTAGGCTAGCTAGGCTAACTCAAGTTCTGCGCTGCTTGTTCTTCCGGTACGGTAAAAACGGAGACAGAAAAAAATCTACTCTCCAATTTTTATTTTTGACGTTTCGCTTGGCAATGAACGCCAAGCTTCATCAGAAAATACAGTGACCTGGGAAGGAAATCAACCCAGGTCGAGAACAGTAAAACGTAGTAGGCCTTAGCACTGATTTAACTGAACTGATTAAAAAGTTACGAAGTGTAAATTGTATCAACCCGATTAACTATTGCGTCACAAAAAGGCGAAATGCGTGAATAATCATCAAATTGTTATGTGTTATACGTAAAAACCAGTATGTAAACTACAGTGATTAAATTGCATTAAAATTATTTAGCCAATGAACGATAAACATTTGGGAGATTGTCGCCATCAGACCTGTTCATCTCGGAAGCTTGGTTCATCAATGCCCATCCTAAGGTTATGAACAGGTCTGATGGCGACAGTCTCCCAAATGTTTATCGTTCATTGGCTAAATAATTTTAATGCAATTTAATCACTGTAGTTTACATACTGGTTTTTACGTATAACACATAACAATTTGATGATTATTCACGCATTTCGCCTTTTTGTGACGCAATAGTTAATCGGGTTGATACAATTTACACTTCAGAGTGTGAACCATTGTGGTGGTGAGGAGAATCGCTAGCAGTCCAGAGATATGTAATTGACGATTTTGCATCAAAATTCTAATATTATTTGTGGAATAGTAGGTGTAATACAAAATCAGTCAATAATGTTGCTTACGAATCATTTATTATTAAATCGATTTCGGTTAAAAAACCATCTTCAGTACCTTATTCAAATAGAAAATTTTTTATTTTAAAAATTTTCTATTTTTTATTTTCTATTTGAATAAGGTACTGAAGATGGTTTTTTAACCGAAATCGATTTAATAATAAATGATTCGTAAGCAACATTATTGACTGATTTTGTATTACACCTACTATTCCACAAATAATAAATTTACACTTCGTAACTTTTTAATCAGTTCAGTTAAATCAGTGCTAAGGCCTACTACGTTTCACTGTTCTCGACCTGGGTTGATTTCCTTCCCAGGTCACTGTATTTTCTGATGAAGCTTGGCGTTCATTGCCAAGCGAAACGTCAAAAATAAAAATTGGAGAGTAGATTTTTTTCTGTCTCCGTTTTTACCGTACCGGAAGAACAAGCAGCGCAGAACTTAAATGAGGCATCTTAAAACCGAGATTTACAGATTGGTAAGTCCATAGCACAACACCGTCTGTTTTTTTCGCACATGCTGTTGGTTCTGTGAAGGAAGTGGCGTTGCCGACTTTGTTACTTGCGGTTTTAATTAGCGGTTTATGACTTTAAAGTTACTGCAAACACATTTTTACGATAAATAGTTGCTCAGCAAAAAGAACAATTTTTTGAAAATAAAAATTTTCCTAGTAACATTGAGAATAAGTTTGCAATATTTGCAAAACTACGCTGCTTGCGCTGTCAGCTTTCTCAACAAACCGAAACCGATCGTATTACTTCAATAATTACGGATAAATAATCACTTGGGTAGGGATGTCTAAATAAGGATCAGACCACCTGAACCACCGACGCTAAAAGGGGGGAAACCGTAGTAGGCTAATTGCCTTGGGGCCCAAGTTGGGTGTGGGTAACCTTTTTTTTGGAAAATGCCATTTAATCAAAACCATGTTAATGAATACAATTTCTCATCTGAGGCCTAAAAATATTCTCAGCGGCTATGACCAGAACTCAACATCGATCAGCTTCCTCGGTTTTGTCGTCGATTTCTGTTAATAGAAAGACAAAACTGCCTTTATATAAAAAAAATGATGAAATATTTACCTTGGGTTTTAAAGGCTTGGTTAAAAATACAACTATCAAGTTTACCCAATCGTCTACAGACATATGTGAAATGAATTATAAAACCTTTTCTTATGCAATTTAGATAAGAAAATAACTTTGGGGGGCACCTTCCTCGACTACACATTTAATGATGTTATAGCAATGTTTGTTTATATTTCATATGCGTAGAATCAAAAAGTTTACGAACATGATGTAAGCCCAAGGAGTTGCCGTGTCGTGAAACTCCTAGTCAGTAGCATTTCAAAGTCTCTTTACAACTCCATCAAAAAGTACTTCAAAGGCCACGCTAAAAATAACACTCCTAAAACACATAAAGTTCCAACTTCAATCACTTATTGGATTAGAGACGAGCTAACTCCAAGAACCGACCAGAACTCTTTTAGTTGAGACAGATTCAAATTAAGTCAGCTTGAATACCTTCATCCCACTCAAATAGCATTGCCAACACTTTTGATTGATTGGTGCGAAAATATATTGGGCAAATCTTGTGTAATGCTGAGTTATCATTATTTTTCATCACAGCTTAATTTGAAAAAGCATATAAATCTTTGCATAGATTTTGCGGGGTGATTGAGGTTTCCAAACATGCAATCTAAAGGAACATCAAACACAACCGAATTAAAAAGCAACGGAAACATTCAAATTGCCCCCGCAACGCCTGTTTTATTTCCACTACCAGGTGCAGATTCTTTGCCGCCTCCATTAGTTACTAACACTATAAATGATGAAAATTTGTTATCAACGGACTTTCCAAATTATATCGTCGATGATGATGTCAACTACGAAGAAACAAACTCCTCATTGAATATGTATTACTTGTGCGGTGTTCCTGGCGTTTGCAAAATAACAGCAAGCAAAACTTGTTTCAATGTGACCCTATTGAATTGCTCTGATTGCAGTTCTGTAGGTTTTGGATTCTTCATTTTTCTTATTTTATGTCTGGGTTTGGCACTACTACTGGGAAACTCATTAATTCTGGTAGTAACGATGCAAATGCGCAAGAAAAAAATTCTAACAAAATTTGATTGGTTTAAAGCTTCGTTAGCTGTTGCTGACTTGATGACAGGTAAGTGTACAAGCTTATTTTTGAGCAAAATGTCTACAAAGTGTTGTAACAAAAAGGTTTAAATACAAAGTAAATAACATGCCATGATGGTTTGAGTTCTTCCCAACATTATCGTCAGATTTAAAAAAAAGAATAATCTTACCCAGGCGCGTACCCTGGATTTTGCAATGGGGGAAGGGGCTGTGTCGGGGCTCTGGGGGCAGAGCCCCCAGCCGCTGAAAATTTTTGTATTTTTACCTAAATAAAGTGAATTTTAGTGTGTTTAACTGTAAATATGCTGTAACAATGTCTTATATATTATGTATTACACAAACACAAAAATACTCTGACATTGTATGATTTATACACAGTGCTCGAGTTGTAAGAACATTTATGGGGAGGTGGTACAACTTTTCACGCAGACGTAAAGAGAGATGGTCATTATACTTGTAAGGGAATGGTTTACGCTGAAATGTTTTGTGGTAGGGATGGTGTTGTTTTCCCGGGGGATGGCATCCCCCCTCAACTCGAGTACTGTTTATACACGATATTGAACATACAGCTGTTACTTCTGCTCTGGGTCAACCCAACCCTTAATTTGTAATATTCTAACTTTGGAAACTTTAGAATGGTTAGCGGTCCTCTGTAAAGAGTTCTCCTACCCGCTGATAGGGAAGCGCTGTTCTATGGCGAAAAGCATAGAAGTAGCCTAACCTCATGCCTCACCAATTTGATGTAACAATGATTGATGCTTTAAAATACTTTGCTTAGCTCACATGTTAGTTAGTTAGCTGCATATTTATCCTCCTATCACGAGAAAGCGATCAATGCGCTATACGAGCTCGTTTAGGAGTTGCCAGCCATCTGTCTACCACACCAAGATGGGGGAATCCCGCTAAGTGCCTTTTCCAACGGCACAACAAGTAAAACTTGCCGGCTTGTTCTCCACACTGTCCCTTTACTGCTGAGCGTCAAGCAGGGAAGCTGTGAATAGCAATTTTAAAGTCATTGATTTGACCCGACTCGGAACGCTCTATACCGCTCGGCCATCTGAGCTGTTAATGTAAAAGATATGCAGTAATTGTAGGCCTATAAATACTGATAGCCAAAATGTAATGTGACGAAAAAATTAGAGAAATAATACTTCTTAAAATTAGAGAAGCATACCAGTAACCAGTGGGTGTGAGGGAGCTGAAGCTTCCCCTCCGCTAGCTGCGCTACTGACGATAACGATGGTACAGCAGTTTATAAGCACCATTCGAGTTTATAGCAGATAGTTTGAGATACCAATATAATGGGTGGGAGAAATCAGCCCCCCCCCAGCAATGCTACTGACGAAAACGATGGTGCCGCAGTTTGCAAGCACTACTTAAGTTTAGAGCAGATAGTTGTCATACCAATGGGGGGGGCTGTAGCTAGTTTGGCATGCCAACATAATAAGTGGAGAGAATTCAGCCCCCCTTCCCAGCTATGCTATCTGTGACCCACGCTGTGTTTTTTTGGATTTAAGTCTCATTAATGACCCACTCAGTTAAAAAGGTTCGTCGTCCCTGACCTAGATGGTGTTGCGGGATTTAATCTGTGACCCACGCTGTGTTTTTTTGGATTTAAGTCTCATTAATGACCCACTCAGGTAAAAAGGTTCGCCATCCCTGACCTAGATGGTATTGCGGGAAATATGTTACTGACAACTGAATAGGTAAAATAGTGTTTAACGCTAACTAATTGTTTTCGTTTAAGTTTTAACCGTACAATTTTTTCTAGGATTTGAAATCTTTTTTGTTATGTTTCCGAGCATTAGTTGGTCGTCAAATTCAACGTTTGAACAAATTCAGTTGCATGTAAGGTCATTTCGAAATTCTTCCGAAGCAATCGTCGGGGCATACGTTTTCATCTTAATTTTTACTTCATCGCTTTACCACCTGATGCTGATGGGTGCAATGCGCTTGTACGCCATCAAGTGTCCGTACCGATATCAGCAATTGTCTAACAAATCGCTGTGCATAGGGATTGGTTCCGTGTGGTCTCTAGCTCTAATGGTTGCAAGTGCTCCAGGTAAAGTAAGAATGATATGGAAAGTACGGTCAACAAAGTGAAACGTTATCATATTTTCAGCTTGGTTTCCACAGACTTTTTATTTTGATTATTATCACATCACTTTTCTCTATCTTCCCACGTTAATTATCTCATCATCGACTCCGCCATCTTCAGCATTCACACCAGCAATCATAGTTTTGGTGTTCTGGACCATAATTCCATACTTAATAATGGTATGTGCTACTTGTATCATTGACTTCATTCTTTTTGTGTGTGTGTGTCTATGCATAATTTATTTCATAGCAAAAGAAAATTTCAAAAACAGTTTGATTTCAACATTCGAAAGCGGAAATTGCTTGATGTACTGCCAATGCTTTAAATTACTTTGCAAGTATTGCATCAGGTAGGATAAAGGCGGCCTGATACGAAATTTACAATGCATTGCCCTCTTTGGAGCGGCGTTGCGTTGCCACGACGGACACAATCGTAAAATCTTCAGTTCAACTCCACCCAAGCTTGTCATTTCGTTGCAGCATTTTCGGATTAAAAGCTTTGCAATGATTAAGTCGTGGTTCAGCGGACTAGCGATAAACCAACAGCAAATTAAAAATCTAAATTTTAGTTAGTTTACGTTTAGCGACCTACTGTAGATACAGCATACAATGCAAACTACCAATGCCGCTTTATCAATATCTGATCAAGAACTACCCCATATTTCTTTCTGATGACAGAAAAAATAAAATAAAAAAACAAATGATAGCAATCAGTTTACCTGGTAAACTAAAACTTTGAAGATCTTTAAAGTCTTCCAAGACCACAGATTCAAAAGCAACACAGCTACAGGAATCTAAATGATTGATTTCATGACTTGTAGCTCGTGCTTTCCATCATAAACTTTTATATGTTTCAGACACTGCTCTCGATATTCACAGCGATTCTGATCAGGAAGCAAGTAACATCGTCCAAACAAAGATTGGGCATTACACACAAGGATACTGCGAACTACTCGAAACATGAAGTAGCTGCGTTCAAAACAGTGTTGACGATGCAGATCGGATTTACTCTTACTTTGGGTAATTCGAATATTTTTGCTGCTTACCAGCCCATTCAGTAGCCTACAGTATGCTTTAAAATTTTGAGTTAATACGTTAAATGGACCCGCATAGTTGAATTAAGTCTAAACCATCCATCCTCGGATTGCTGATACCATCCAGCTGCTGATACTGCACACTACTGTATCATTTGATCTCCAAGTGGGGTATTGCATCAAGAAAAAATACATTACCTCGGTTCAAGCAAGCCCATCAGCATTCCACTCGGCTCTAATCCAAAATGGAAACTTCAAATCTTGACTAGCCCCCCCTACCGGAAAAGTAAACTCAAAACTAGCTACAACTAAAGCTTAATATCGTGAAGTTTACCCCTACTTAAACCTACAACTCTGCATCGCTGATATTTCCTAACTCAAACTGAATTATAAGTGTCTCCTTTTAGGCTGACGAGAAAAAAATACAATATAGGCTACGCACTATACCGTAATACAAAAGTGCAACTTTATTTGGCAGTTCCATCGCTTATCGCCGCAAGTCTTCTCTACTCTGGTTCCTTGAGCTGTAATTCAATTTCAACAACGTATATGGTTTGTTTCTGTCTCAGTATGACAAACAGGTAAGCTGTAATTTTTTAAAGATAATTTTTGCAATTTTTTTTGAGCAAAACATATTAGGTCTTGATTAGAATGACGCTTTTGTACCAAGAAAAAAACAAAAAGGCAAGATGTCTAGGCAAATTTGTATTTCTTGAATAGAGCCACTTTTACCCGGTAATCTTATAGCCACAGTTTTAGAAAGATAATAAAAGCTTAAATTTTGAACATAAGAATAGAGTAGCATCAACCATTAGCGAATCCTAATGAGAAAAACATTTCAGAGTCTTTATAAGAAAAAATACTCTGGAACGCTTGCACACACCACTAAGTGTTCACAACTTTTCCTAACACCTTTTTGATGCTGAATGATAAGGAGAGTCTAGCTTCTTAGTGATTAGTGCATAACACAGAAACTTCACTGAAAACTGCACTTCAGTTTTTAGCTGAAAAACGATAATGAACCGTGATATGACCTGGGAGACCAGAAGTTTGATTAAGTTTATCTTCTATTGAGAAGATATTGAGCACAGACGAGATTATAGGGTAACCAACTGGTAGCGCGATCATTAATCGCACGAACCATCTTGGCTTTACATCACTTCCTTAAAGTGTAAAAGCATAAAAAATGACGTCTTTCCGGGACTAATGAAAGCGAAGTCATAACGACTTCCATCAACATCGCCCATCTATGATAAGAAGTATAACATAGGCATGAACAACGAGTGAGTTTGTCACTTGAAAATCTGACATAATTATATTGTCATGCTAGCAAACAATCATGGACATCTGGGCGTGAAGTTACGACAAAATCTTATCATTTTTGAATAAAATATTAATCATATTGACTTTTACAGCTTGGTCAATGTGTTGATATACAGCGTACGAGAAAAGAAATTTCGTTTAACTGCTTATGAAGTCTTGAAAAGCTTGAAATCGGTGCTCTGTGATCGCATTATTTGCAACCGCATCAACAGTTCTTTGCTGATCAGCTCCAAACGCAAACCTAACGGATCTTTCGAAAGTTCGTCTGTGTGAAGTTTTTGCCATGGACAATCGTGACAAATCGATTTCTCAGCCTCAACAGTACCTGTTGCCGAGATCGGAGATATTATGAAAGCCCTCCGGCATCAGTTTCAGTTTCATTAGTTTCATTTTATTTATTCGTCGCTACTTATAACATAATGTACAGCAATTAAATAACATATACAATGCAGAGTGAAATAGTAGCAACAAGGTGACTGCAAAGTGACCGTGAGGTCTTCGAGTCAAACAGCCACCTTGTGGCGTCACATAAGAGCATGCGACATAGGCCAACCACTTACTGAGTCAAGCATACTGCATATGAAGACATAAAGTTATTTTTTAGCAAGGTATAACGTTATTCCTTCTTTTCTTCCTCTTTTATTTTTGTTTCAATATGTAAAAAGAAAAAAAAAAAAAAAACGCAATGATCGAAGACTGTCTGAAGGTTTACCCAGCCCAGAGAAGCAATTATTATCAACTGATTCCAACTTAGGTGACTTCATTAAGTTTTTATACTGCTTTATAAATTTACTTATTAAAAAGTTTCTAACCATTATAGGGATCAAGTTCCAAACCTTAGCACCAATAAATTTTATCGAGAATTGAATCCTTTTAGTTTTATGCAACGAGATAATATGCAACTGCTCATTGATAGCAAATCTCGTCACACGATCATGTAAACAGTTGGTTTTCACAAATATGGAAGGTAATTTGTTATTAAATAATAAGTATATAAGGTAATTTGTTATTGATCTGCTCGGGAACAAATTTAACTATTTCAAATTTAATCAATTTATTAAAAGGCAAAACATCAAATCTACAGTAAAGCAAAGACGTCGAGAGATTACAATCACCACCGTGTATAATTCTAATAGCCTTATTCTGTAGTTTACTTATAATCTATCGAGATGTGCAGGAAAAGTATTACCCCCAGCGACTAGTGGGTACAATAAGCAAGAGTGAATAAGCGAATAGTTGAGAGTAAGAAGTGCTTTTTGTGGTAAGTAATAGTTAAGCTTATCTAGGATACCCACTGGCAGTGATGGACACAATAAACCTTTCTGTACTAAAGCAATAACGATAATTGATAACTTCAAAAAAGCACTGGGCGATACCGATAATCGATAAATCTTAATTTCTTAAAGCGATTTCGGTAATCGATAAATTAACGCCTATAAAAACTTTTTCGATAAATTTTGCGGTAAATTCAATGTGTTTGACGAAGTTTTTCTTTTGGAAGTTATATTGCAAAAATGCTTTTGTAGATTTTTCAAGAAAAGAGAGCGGTTCACGAACTCTGCCTTGGCATTAAACAAAAAAGAAAGTTTTTTTATTGTAACAAGACGTAATGGACACCGTGTATTCATTCCATAGCGCCAACTCTCTATCTTTAAAGTTTTGAACACTGTATGCAAGAAGAATCGTTTATCGCGATAATTTATCGGCGGTAACAAAATATATTACAAAAGCGATATCGGTAATCGATAAATTAAAACTATTTTGAGAGATAACGATAATCGGTAATAAATTATCGCCGATAACTATCGCCGATAATTTATCTCGATAAATGCGCATCTCTGCCCAGTGGTCTCTATTAGTTTGGCATGTTCTGAAAAATTCAATTTGTCACCAATTATTACTCCCAAGTATTTAGCTTTTGTTGTACTTAGAATTGAGCCGTTTGGTCATGTAATTTCCAGTTGAGGTGCTGTTGACGTAAGTTTTGGATTGGTAATATTCAGTACATTGGATTTGGCAGGATTTAAAGTCAGCTATTAGCTAACATCCAAGAACTCACTTCATTCAGTTCAGAATTTAGTTTAGCTTCTGTTTCATTAATGGTTGGCGCGTTAACTATCAAGCAAGTATCATCTCCAAATAATCTAGTAGCGCAATCATTACTATGAGGCGGGTCATTTATATAAATCAAAAATAAAAGCGGCCCAAGTGTTGACCCTTGTGGTACCCCTACTTAAATGTCTTTAAGTTGTGAGTCATAATTATCGATGTGGACGTATTGCTTCCTATTAGAAAGATATAGGAGGTGAAAAAACTTTTGACAACTCTTTTCATGCCATAGTGTTCAAGTTTCGAAAGCAATATTTCATGATTCGCAGGGTCGAAAGCTTTACTTAAGTCAAAAAATAAAATACCTGAAAATACCAGGTCTGTTCAAAAAGTTTGTAGACTGAAGTCATAACACAAAATGTACTTTCTACAGCAGTTACAGGTCTGAGTCTCCTTCAAAGTACTCTCCTTCCCAACGTACACACTTATCCCAGCGGTGTTTCCACTTGTCCCAGCGGTATTCCACTTGTCCCAGCAAACGCACACACATATCCCAGCGGTGTTTCCACTAGCGGAAGCAGTCTAGGTACGCTTCTTTTTTAATGCCCTTGAGCTCCTTCGTCGCATTTGCCTTATTCTCTGGAATGGTCTCAAATCTTCTTCCTTTCAAAGGTCTTTTGAGCATGGGGAACAAAAAGAAATCACATGGAGCAAGGTCAGGTGAGTAAGGGGGGGTGGGGAAGAACAGTGATGGAATGTTTGGCCAAAAACTCACGAGTTCTGAGGGCTGAATGGGCGGGTGCGTTGTCATGATGGAAAAACCAGTCATCACTCCTCCACAATTCTGGCCTTTTTCGTCGGATGGCATCCCTCAGACGTTTCAAAACTTCAATGTAGTAGGTCTGGTTCACTGTGATGCCTTCAGGAAGGTACTCGTGGTGGACAACTCCACTAGCGTCTGAGCAGCACCTTGATTTTGGATCTAACTTGGCAAGCTTTTTTGGGTCTGGGGGATGTTTTGCTCGTTCGCTGTGAAGATTGGACCTTTGTTTCCACGTCATAACCGTAAACTCGTGACTTATCACCTGTTATGATCTTTGACAAGAATTCCTTATCGTTTTCTGAGTGATCAAGCAAATCCTGACAGACTTGAACACGATGAGCTTATTGATCACTTGTCATCAGACGTGGCACAAATTTTGCAGCAACGCGATGCATCTTTAATTCTTCCGTCAAAATGTGGTGACAAGAACCTACCGAGATCCCACATTCTTCAGCAAGCTCTCTTACAGTCAGACGTCGATTCGCTCGCACCAGAGTGTTGATTTCATCAATGTGTGGTTCATCAGTTGATGTGGAAGGACCTCCAGAACGCTCCTCATCCTCAACAGACAGCCGACTATTCTTAAAACGTTTATGCCACCTGAACATGTCGCTCGCTTCATGGCAACATCACCGTAAGCCGTGTTAAGCATGGCAAACGTTTCCATAGTGGATTTTCCTAGCTTGACGCAAAATTTCACAGCAAATCGTTGCTCATTTAAGTATTCATTTTGAAAAATATTTGTATAACTTAAAATCCGACGAACTAAAAAACTAACCTTAACTTAACTGAACATAACCAGCACTAAAATAAAGATATCTGCAATCAGAAAATGACGTCATAATCTGCTGATCTCTGTGAACCTAGCGACACCAAGCGAATGCATCTGTAACAAATGAGAGCTGCGCAGTTCAAACAGTCTACCAACTTTTTGAACAGACTTCGTATTTGCTGGTTTATGTTGTCATTGCAATTGGCTATGATATCAGTCAGAGACCAAACGTGCCTACGATGCGAATTTTGCGGCATTGAAAGGGGTTAAGCATAAACAAACCCTTGGAAAAGCGAGCAACCTACCGTAGCTACGCCACAAAATGCAGTGCTGCCGTCATTTTGCCAAACCTAAAGTCAATTACGATACGATAGTTGCAATCATTATTATTTGATTGCAACTATCGTATCGTTGCAATCATTAGCATTTGATGACTATACCATAATACGGACACATAATGCATCGCTGGAAACGTTCGAGTTTTAAGAGCATCATTTTTGGTAAATTCCGTGCTATGTCCGTATTATGTGAATCGCGGGTGTGTTCGATTCCCGGGGTCGGTCGTGTTGCCCCGATGCTAAGCCGCGGAGATGGATCCCCGTACAAATATTACCTTATTAGTAATTACAAATAATTTGCTTGGTATGTTATTGCTATTGTGATTATGATCATTCGATTATCATTTGACACTACAGTATTATGATTATACAACCAACTTGTAATCGAAAAAATATTCCATTTCTCGCATAACTAAGGCTTTTGATATTTTTATGGCTACTCAATAATTGCAATAATAGGGCTGCTGCTTGACTTGAAGACCTATGGTCCCTTCGCAGTAGCCTGTTGCTCCTTTTTTTTTCAAAACTGCGTCAGTTATTCGTATGGTTATTGATGTTATGATTGAGCAACGAATAAAATTCTGCTCTGTTCCAAATACGATCCTTTTGGGATGATAAGGGTTCCCAAACTGGGGTACATGTAGCCTAACCCCAGGGGTACATTAGGTTATATTTTTTATTACCTGAAGTTAATAATTAGGGTCAAAAGATTAGGGCCGCGGCCGCATCGATTAGAAGAGCAAAAAAAGGTAGAAATTTGGCCTTTTTTTTTTATCTTCGCTTGATTTGGGTGAAAAGTTGGACTTTTGCGGACACGATGACCTTTAAAGAACCTGCCCTCTTTTTGTGCAGGGAAAATATGGTAACCCTAGATATGATACACTTTTTGGGGTACACGAGCGGATCCATAAATTGTCCAGGGGTATGTATGAACAGAAATCTTGGGAAACCCTGCCCATGGTAGATGAAAACTATTTGCATTATCTACTGGTTACCATCCATTCTATTTATTTATTTATTTTTAGAAGTACCACGGCTTATTATGTTATACCAGACCAATTTTCGCTTTTCATTAGTAATAAGGTTTTCAACTTCTCACTACATTCACCTGATGAGTTGCAATAACAACGAAACCGGTTCTTGGATTGTGATAACCTTGGCAATGTTACTGAGTAAATATTTGGATCAAGGTTGTGGTTTCTTGCAGAAATGTCTGATGGTAGGTGCGATGCCTTAAAAGGCTATTCAAAGAATATAAAATTGGGCACCTTTAGGTCTTTGGATGCACATAGATATTTTAGCTTGTTTTACCTTGCGGGAGTATTCCAATGAAAATATCATTGCTAGAGACAATTGCTTCCTTTGCTTCCGTGGATACGCCCCTAATTGCGACGTAGAGGCAGTTAGTCTACTTTAGCTGCTTAACCTTTCTTGACCCAAAACGGGATCAAAAATGATTCCAAATTCAGAAATTCTGCAACGAATTGTTAACCATGGCTTGAGTTTCAATAAAATCCCATAAATCATTTTACCCCTTAAATGAGTGCAAAGCTTAATGAGAAAGTTTGAATGAAAAATTGCTTACCTTGGTTGTTTTCTTAGCTCATCGCAGTATACATCGAAATATTAATAGGCCTACTGTATATAGCCTTATCATTCTCTGGAAATATTTTTGCAATGTTAATGCTTGTTTCTGAACTAAGTCTGTAATTCCAGTGTCTTTTTATTAGTACGTCATCATGATGTGACGTAACTCACGTCCCAGGCTCCCACCCCTATCAAAAGTTCCTGCTTAAGCCTCTGGCTTTGGGTTTGGAATCCCTTGAAGCACCTTCGCAGATTTCTTCGGGCAATGGTCGGCAACCTTTTCGAACAACGGACCGGTTTAAAACTGAATTTTTTTTTGCGGACCTGCTTTTAAAAAATCACAAATGTTTTAGCTATAAAACAGCTCGGATTCAATTAAAAATGAAATCCTCGATCTTACCGGCCGTTAGCTCAGTTGCTAAGCGCACGCTATCGGTGCGGGAGGTCTGGGGTTCGATTCCCGGGCCGGTCAAATCTACACAGTGTCGCCAACGACTCGCCACTGTTGCGATGACTCTTCGGAGCTGTGTTGACAAGGCGCTAAGCCGCGGAGATGGGCCCCGCAACTCGTTACACGCTTCGGCGTAATACGGCGAGTATAATGAAGATTTGATTTTGATTTGATCCTCAAACTTGTTTTAGCCTTCTCGGAGTACGGTATTAAACTTTTGAAATCTTGCTGCAGCAGCAGCTTTGCTTGAATGTTTTATAATATAGCTTCTCAAACTGATTTATAACGTTATTCTGATTAATTTGATTTCTTCATCTTTATCCTCTTATCACGAGAAAGCGGCGGAGGCGCTATGCGTAGGACGAATCTAGACTCGCTTAAAAGTTGCCCTTGTTTCCTAGTTTTCCGGTTGAATTTTCTTCCGACTTCTTTAATTTGCTGCCAGATTCAAACAAGCAGAGATAATCATCGTAAAGCATCTTATCCAAGGACGCAACAACGAGACTAGGTTGGGAGTTGAACCATTAACCTTGTAACAATCTGAAATTTCTTAAAGACATCATAATTTTCATTGTGTCGTTGACAATCTCAATCACAGATTGCTGTCAAAAACCTGAAATTTTTTTTGTCAAAAAGTTGAAAATTGGAATTTAACCCATTAGTGCCCATGGTCCTTTTTTAAGGACCAGGGGCTTTTTTAAAAACTTATATTTTTCGAGTTCAAGTTCCAGTTCGGCAAAAACGATTGCGTTCAGCGAGTTCAAGTTCGCAGCCCTGGTTGCTACTTGCCCATGGTCGTTCGCAGCCCTGGTTGCACACTTTTCGCGAAGAATTGGTGGAAGTATTTTCAGAAAATCGAAGAAGTGATCAAATTTTGTCACGCTCAAATTTGGTCAACAAATTTGTGAGTAGCGATAATCAAGAAGCGAAAAAAAGTGGATTGCTGTCCAAACTTTGGGTTGTTTGCGGTTGACTGAGTTCTGTTTCGTTTTAACTAGCAACTTTAAAGTGAGTTATGGAAGCGATAGAACAAATATAATTACAGTGGTGGGCAGAAACTAATTACTTTTGTAACTACTTACTTTTTTAGTACACTGTAACTAAGTTATCTTTCTGCAAAAGTAACAGAATTTGTAACTGTATAGTTACCACTTTAGAACCTTAGAAGTTACAATTAGTTATTTTTATGGGGCCTCTTCGTCTGCTAAAAAAACGGGAAAAAATTATTTAATTTCACTCCATTCACAGTAACGAGCTTGGTTTTTCAACGACCCCTTTGAAACTGCGACCGAATTAAAACGAAAAATGATCAATGTACTAAACAAGGTTACCGACAATGCTCTGGTCTTGATTCTTCGACAAGTAGCAACCAGGGCTGCGAACTTGAACTCGCTGAACGCAATCGTTTTTGCCGAACTGGAACTTAAACTCGAAAAATATAAGTTTTTGAACTCCAACTCGAAAAAAAATCGAGATTGATTTGACTAATCGAGTGCTTTAAATTTATTCATTCATATCTCTCAAAACGAACTTTAGTTTTGATTTTTGGTTATAGATTGAATGATTGCAAATTTGCGATTTTGGTACCGATGCTGCACTACAAGTGGCTGATTGTACGTAGACCTACTGTGCAGCAGGGCTGCGAACTCGAACTAAAACTCGAACTCGCTGAACTGGATCGTTTTTGCCGAACTCGAAAAATAACATTTTTTGCACTCGAACTTGAACTCGGACTTGCGAATATCTTTTGAACTCGAACTTGAACTCGGTTAAAAATCGGTCGAGTTTGCAGCAGGGAGTCGAACCGTTTAAAATATCGATCCGGTTCAAGTTCAAGAAATTTTATTTTTAACGGTTCAATTCCGGTTCAGGTTCAAGACTTTTTAAAAATTTGGGTTCAGGTTCGCTTCGGGTTCAGTTGCACCAAAATTTAAAGTTTCGGGTTCGGTTTGGGTTCATCGAAATCAAATTTTCAAGGATCAGGTTCGGTTCAGGTTCACTAAATCCAAATTTTAAGGGTTCAGGTTCGGTTCGGGTTCACCGAACAAAAGCGGTTTTTACCGGTTCGTGGTTCAGGTTTGGGTTCACTTCAAAATCTTTAATTTGGCCAAAAGCTAAATTAGGGTTTTATATCATTAAAATAACGAAATATAAATTGCATGCCCGAATCAATTAAGGTTAAATAAAAATGTAAAAATTCATTAAATTTTGAAAAGCAGAAAGAATGCTGCAAAAGTTGGAATAGGTCAGTGCTTTATCGTTCTGATGATGTTGGTCGTCAGTACCAACGAAACGTCAACAAATAAAAATCCTGACTAGATTCATTTGAGGTTACTGTAAAGTTACCGGAAGAACGAGAAAAAACTCTAAGTAAGCAGAAAGAATGTTACGCATCGCAGCACATGTCTAGAGATATTTATTAATATTTTTTAAGAATCAGCTCAGGTTCAAACATTGTTACTAAACGATTTCTGTTCAGGTTTACGTCCATAGAATATTATAGGTTCGGTTCACTTGCATAAAATTTTAAAGGTTCGGGTTCGGTTCAGGTTCACAAATTTGAAATATTTAAAATTCGGGTTCGGTTCAGATTCACAGATTTGAAATATTAAAGGTTCGGGTTCGGTTCAGGTTCAATGATCTTAAATTTAAACGGTTCAGGTTTGGTTCGGGTTCACCGAAAAAAAGCGGTTTTTTACCGTTTCGCGGTTCAGGTTCGGGTTCGGTTCGACTCCCTGGTTTGCAGCCCTGGTAGCGACGCAGACAACGACCGTGATGCAAGCTTAAGTGAAAGTTTTTTTGGCTGTTTGTTCGCGCAATGAAAGCGACGAAGAACTAGAAATGTCGACAAAGTAGAAGAGTTCTTTTCGCCCCGCCCTCACAACAGACCCGCAGCCAGAAAAAAATGCTCACAGGGGCAAATCTTTTTGCAAGAAGGGGGCGAGAAAATTTTAGGTAAATTGGTTTAAAAGAACTACATCCATCTGGTAAACGATCCCGATGCCTTTGAGTTCGCTGAGGTCGAGCTAATGTTCAGTGTGCTTCTAATGACAAAGGAAAGCACAAAGCCGCGATGGAGGAAGATCTTGCAGAGGAAGAAATTCTGGTGACAAACTTGTCCATTTGGTTGTCCAATCCAGCAGTAATCCAAAAGAATAGATCTCGTCCAGCAAGGTCATGGCTGGGGACAGAATTTTTGCAATGTCGGATTATGACATCATAGATAAAAACTAAAGGAAAGGTTTTTTTTTCTTGTTCAAAACGGACGTTAATAAAAAATATACCAAATCATTCGGCAGAAACTTAATTCAACTTTGACGCATTGCTGCGAAATTTCCGGGAAGTCACAGTTCGCACACTTTGCTGTTGTTAACCGAGAGAGTAGGGTTTTCATCCAAACAGCAGAGGAACTGATTACAGTGATTAGTATCTACCCGTATGAGTTCTCTATTTCGCATCTTCATTGTGCACAAGTTCTTCAATAAAAAAAATAACGCAGAACGGAAATGAAGCACTGACGTAGGACAATGCCAATATAAACAGAGGTATCATAATTATGCAGCAACGGTAAAAGGCATCGAAGTCGTAACTTAACGACCAAGAATCGAATGCTTTACTACCAAGCCACACAGAATCCACTTTTTCCTCTACAACACCTACAGTCACTCGCAAACAAGAGTGCAATACAAAACAAATTGATTTTTTTACGTCAAATTATTATTATTGGTGACTGTTGTGACACCCAAACTGAGCAAACATACAACCTACATAGGCGATTAATTTTAATTCAAGTAGCTCTCATAGGTTTCACGATGTGAAAAAATTCCATATTAAATTAAGCGAACTTGTTGGTAATGCTACTACAGTATTTCTAACAACTGCGGGTTCACTTATTTTTGTTTATATTTTACACAAACAACATGAATTATATCGTATCACACTTAAACTAGTCATTAACTAAGCCAAAAACAGGGCAACAATTTTTCCGCGCCCCTCCTGGTTGCGGGTCTTGAAGACAGTAATACGTACGATACAGGTGGAATGAATTTTTGATGCGACTTGTTTATGATAAAAACGAAGATCGATACCGCAGTTTCGGGTTATACAAAAAGAGTTTCTTCGAATAATTAATTTTCCATCGCGCATGTAGCAGATATTTACCAGTTTTTGCCGAGTTTACTCCACAATGAGTACTAGTATACGCACGTATATAGGTAAATGGCTGATTTTCATATACTGTAGGCTAGCGAAAATTTTTCCAGGGGGGCAGAGCCCCCGCGCCCTCTCCCCCTGGCTGCGGGCCTGCCTCACAAACTGTTGATGCAAACGTTTTTATGCATAAAGATTGAAACGCTTCTGGAACTTTTAGTTATTACAATTTTGCTTTTCATTTCAGTGCTGCAGGGAACGACTTTTTAGAATTGGAAAAGACATTTTAAAGCCGAAGCGCTATGGTCTTGGTGATAATCGCTTTGAAATGTTAGCGTTTTTGGAAGGCAATTAATTGTTGTTACAGCAGCGTTTATTGTATCAGAATCGCACTTTTGTTTGGTTTCAATGCAAAGATGAATGACTTCCGTTTGAATGCACACCATGGAACTCTATACGTTAAGAATTGATGGTTTTTTTTTTGGTTTTGCGGCATGCACAAAAGTAACTGTAACTGTAAAAGGTAAAGGTATGGGACAGCGGGTGCTAAGCACACATTGTGTAGGCCATTCTAAATTGGGGGCCCATTACAAATATCACTCATAAATGATTGAACGCTGTTAGAGAACACACAAGACGAACAACGCACATACACATAACCCTTCGCACTTCCTGTTGTGCCGAACGCCTGGCGAGAAGCTGCGAATACTACTTTTTAAGTCTCTACTATGACCCGACCGGAAAAAGAACCCCAGTCTTAACCGATACACCAAGCGCGGGTTAACTGTATTATCATTATTAAAGGGCGGTGGTGCCAGAGAAGACCAACCAGGTTCAATCCTCACTGGCACATTGTGTAGGCCATTATTTAGGCCCATTACAACTTTCACCGCTTTCTCGTTTATTCAATATTTCAATGTACTACTGGCCGTATGGTCCGAACTAGGGTTGTAATTCCGGGAAATCCCGATCCCGAATTCCCGGGATTTGGGGTATTTTTTCCAATCCCAATCCCGCGATTATATGTGTAGAAATCCCGGGACTTATTAAATTTACTATACCCCTGATTGACCGTTTTATGTCAGCCTACGGAAGTGAGCATCATGTAATGTTACAATTCTAAAGTACAGAATTAAGTTTTACGTACCCTAGCTCAGCGTTTCTCAAATGGTGCACCGCAAGGGTTAGCTAGGTGCGCCAAACTTGTATTTCGTAAATTTACGACCTGTTATTTGCACTATTCTTTATTTTCGGAATTTATACAATTGGATACGATGACCATCTTGAAGTTGTAAGATATCCGACATTGCAATTATTACAGTCATATTCTTGGCGCAAAACCCTTTTCCTGGCATGCTGCTCTACATGAGTGGAGTCAGAGAGAGACTAAATAAAGTTACTATTTTCTACACTCGATAAAGTTGTTGATGGAAACAGTATGATGTGCTCTAATGCCTCTAATACTTATAGCAGCTAACAGATAGCTCAGCTTCTGCCCAGAGAGATTTTCGTTCTTTCCATACTACTTTTTTTAATTATTTGCTCAATCCCGAATAATCCCGGGATTATAAGTCTAAAATACCGGGAAATCCCGATCCCGGGATTGTATAAACTGGTCCCAAATTTACAACCCTAGTCCGAACGCCACTGAATTTTCAGTTTTAACGTGTTTACGAAGCCAGACTACCGTGAAATGACAAGTCTTTCCAAGTTGCTATGACGTAATAATGCGCATTGTTTAGTTGTAGAATCGTTATGCGTAGGCAATGCTTGTTCATTTTATCAGTCCTTTTTTCGCCTGACAATTAACCTGGGTCGGGCTCAAACTGATTATTAAGCTTGTAAATTGTACTTTGCGGTAAGGTTGTACCTATCGGTAAGCTTGTATGCTGTTAGGACTTTTCGAAGTGCCTGCAGACTTTCTGTTGTCTTTCAATATATGGTTGCTGTTATCAAAACCGTTTGCGTTTATCAAATTCAACTACTGTTGAAGACCAAGCTTGATGGGCTTAGACTGCTAGATAGTTTGGGCCGACATATTTGTGGTAGATACAGACGTCTCAATCCAATCGCCGCGTCAGCTCCACCGTATTCAGCAAGTCTTCCGGCCTGCTGTAAATACTTAGCCGGTAGGTTTATAGTTAGTTTTTCGACCACTGACTTTATTGTGGTTTTTTCTTTACCAAAAACCTTCTTTCGTAGGGCTTGGTAGTAAATGCATTCTCCAACATGGTGATTTGGAGTTTCTTCTTCCAGGTTACATTTTGGACATGTCAATGATACGTCATGTCCCATGGTGCACCTGTGTTTCTGTAAGTTGCAGTGACCTGTGAGAACTTGCAACACTTCATTTATTCTACGTCTTTTCAGCTTGAAAAGTCGATGAGTTTACTGGGGCGAAGCCCATCCTACATTTTCTTTTATTCTTAAGCAGTCCTTTCGTTCTATCGTTCTATCAAGACTAAACTGATACTGATACTATCCAAGATGTTTTCCATCTTTTGACACTCCAATCCTTCATTGCTGCGCGACAACTAGCATATGGGATGGAAATGAAAGGTTCAGGCCCCGAGCAGTTTAATGCTGATCCTGATTTAGCTAAGATATCCGCCTTGTCATATTCTTGGATGCCGGTGTGGCCCGGCGTCCAGGTAATAGTGACGTCATTGTCTTTACCCAATATATTCAGGTTTTTGATGCACGTTAATACTGTGTTAGACTTCACAATATTATTTTGGATTGCCAGAATTGCTGCTTGGCTATCCACTAAAATTTGATTTTTTCATTTACAATTCTATCCATGATCAGTTTCTTTGCTACTTCAGCTATAGCAAAGACTTTTGCCTGGAAGCCAGTGCTATATCTTCCCAGATGGAAAAAATTTTGATCTTTTTGACTCGACCTCTTTGTACTCGAAACGTCCTCCTTGTACTCGAAACTCAAAGTATTGAAAATTAATGATATATTTCAAATGGAAATCGCCAAATTCATGTTTAAATTTAATAATCAAATGTTGCCATGTTTCTTTGACAGTTATTTTATCAAGCTTGACAAAGTGCACAATTACAATACAAGACAAAAAAGTCGCAACGAATTTTATCAATCCTTCATTGGTTCGGAAATTGGTAAGAAATCACTTCACCAAATGTGTTTAAATTCTTGGAAATCTATTCCGCTGGAAAAACGCCATTGCTTCTTATACGGTTTCAAAAAGTACTTTAAAACTTACATCTTAAACCAGTACAATTTTTGCTAAGATTCACCATGATTTATGTAATTCATTCTCTGGATGTTGATTTCATCGGAAATTTTTTGCTCTTGTACGCATGTTACAATACAGTGTAACTGCTCCATACTAATCACAGCCCTGTATATTTGTATAATGTGTATATGTTTTTTTTGTTTTTTGGTTCAAGTGTTTATTTTATTATATATCTAGTTTAACTCTGTTCAAATGTACTCCTATTTACAATGCCATGTTACCATGCTGCTTAAGGTGCAGTAGACTAGGTGACCACTTATGGTCTTTCACTGCTGCCTACCTGCGTGAATTTTTTTGCGGTATGGTGAAATTGCATTAAATTACAAATTGTTTGAGAGCCAGATGCGTATTCTATTAAAAACTCGCACCAGCTCTTCCATTTAACTTGGATCCGTCAGTGTAGCATCTGATTATGCTTGGTTCTAAAGCATTCTCATACTGGACTGCGTCCTTGCGTTCCATAACGAGGCATTTGCACTGTTTTCCAAATACCTTAGTTTTAGTTATTAGTAGGGCGATTTTTTTGTAACCTAAAAAACTTAAAAATGTGACTTTATTTTTGTAAAAAAGTAACTTTATTAAACGAATAAAAGTAAAACGAAAATAGTTGCAGCCAAACATGAAAAAACGTGAAGAAGGCCCAGTTTTACCTCGTGCTTAAGTTATGGTGAACACACATGTAGTGTTTTACATTTTGTGGAAGAAAGTTTCTGTCCTTTGCAAGTAATTTGTTAAGCGTAGAAAAACTTTCCGCAGAAGCAGTTGTTGGCTGGCACCAAAGAGGCACCTTAGTGTTTGTAGATTGTAAATTTATCTTTCTTGCATCAATCCAAGACAAAAAACTAAAAAAATTATGCAAAAAAGCACGAAAACCAAAATGTAACCTAAAAAATAAAAAGTAACTTTTTGTAACCTTATAACTTTTTAAATACTGACCCTATAGCTGTGAAATTTTGGTTAAACGCTTTTTACGTTAATTGGACCTAGCAAAAAAAGCAACTTTTTTAACCCCAAATCGCCCTAGTTATTAGGTCTGCTGTTTGCCTTTGCTTCATTGCAAAGGCAAGTTTTCCTTGGCTTCATTGCATACGTCTACGAGACTTTTGGTTTTCTTGTTGAACCAATTGTCTTGGCAGGTCAAAAGCTCATCACACGGGATAACCGATATGATCCTTTTACTGCCTCTGACAGTATGAATTCATTAATTGGCATGATATTCAGCCGCATCTCTAAAGCTCCTGTGGGGGTGCTGGGAAATGCTGAAGAAATCATACGACACGCTAGTCTTTGTGCTCTTGAAAGTTTTTCTCTAGATATTTTTTATTTACTCCACCAACCCAGGATGTACACGCGTATGTGATGACGGGTCGTATCATTGCAGTGTATATCCATCGCATGCTAGTTGGATTTATCCCCCACGCTCTGCCCACTATTTGTCTGCATTGTAATAACGCAACAGTCGCTTTGCGAGCAATTCCTGTTATGTGAGGTTTCCAGGTAAGCTTACTATCAAGGGGTACACCTGGTAGTGTTGCTTCTTCGGACATTTCTAGCTGGCGTCCGTTTAAACGCAAGGTTCCAAATTCCGGCTTCCTTTTGTTAGTAAACAGGACTATTTCAGTCTTTTTACTGCTGAATTGAAGCTCTTGATTATGAGCTCAATTACTTGCAATATTTAGCGCTTTTTGAGCCCTACCTTTGATCCACAGCATGTTGGTGTCAGTGACCAAAATTGCTACATCATCGGCATAGGCTTGTACATGAAAACTCTTGTTGCACAGGTCTACCAACAAGGAGTTTAATACACAGTTCCATTGAAAAGGGGACAAGATCCCACCTTGGGGATTCCCTTTCACTACTTCTCTTTTAATTTTTTCACCATTTAGCTCTACTTGAACTGTGCGGTGTGTCAGTAAATTCTCAATCCAATGAACGAGAAAAGGCGACACCTTCAATTCTCGCAGAGCATCGGCAATGCCACGACGTGTGATATTATCAAAAGCACCAACAATATCCAGAAATATTCCTAGTGCTGTTCTTGCGTCTTAAGTTCAATGTTCAAGCTTAGTTCAACGCGTCGTACAAATTCGTGCAGTGCAGTTTCAGTTGAAACTCCAGCTCTGAATCCATACTGGAACGCAGAAAACCTTGCTTGCTTGCAAATTAGAATCATCATTAAAATGATACAGTAATAACCTTTCCAACCATTTAAGTTAAAAGGAAGTTAAAGTGATCATCCGGAAAGACTTAATTTAATGTAGTTTTCTTTAACGGGTTTAGGGATGAAGATACCAGTCCCTTCCTTCCATACTTTCGGCACATAGCTGTACTTCAAGCACATTTGGAAAATGGTTTGGTACATATTTCTAATACTATTCCAGCCTTTTTGTAGTAGCACCGGGTAAATACCGTCTGGTCCCGGCGTCTTAAATGGCAGAAACTCGTTTATTGCTCTTTCCATTTTTTTAAGTGAACAGATGGAGCTAACAATTTCGTCGTGCCTTGGTAGCACAACAGTGTTATCATTTGGTTCTTCTGCTGCTTTACTACAGTTTACCTCTCGACTTCCCGGTGCTAGGGTGTTCAGGAGACAATTCATAGTCTCAACAGAAGATTCGGTGAATTCACCATTAGGTCTTAAAACGTTGCTTACTTGCACCGTTTCGTTTGGATGCATAATTTTAGCCAGCCGAGCGGTTGCACAGTAGCTATTCATCGATTCCGAAAAAGACGCCAAGAATCTCTCTTGGCTTTTCTTACGGCATTTTTAAAAATCAATTGGGCTTGCTTAAAAGCTTCCCAATCGTTTCCAAGTTTTGATTTGATGGCTTTACGTGGGGCTTTACGAGCCTCTCTGCGGAGACAGGTTAGCTCTGTATTCCACCAAATATTGTCAGTTTTACGACGGATCTTACGCTGAGGGCAAGATACATTGTAAGATTTTATTATCTGTGATTGAACAGTTGATGCCAGTTTTTCTATATCATCTACTGATGGTATGCTAACTGGTGTACTATTCAAATCATGTAACCTGTGATCAAGTTCGTTTGCATACTTATTCCAGCAAGTACGTCTAACGTTCCTGATCATTTTTGTTCTTTTGGTGCCACTTTGAACTCTAAACCTAATATACATGTGATCTGAAAAGGATGGCACATCACTGACATGCCAGTCGCTTATAAAGTTCTCAGTATTTCGGTTTATTAGAGTCAGATCTAGCAATTCTCTTTTTCTGAGAGAGCTGCTGTCATTCAGTGACAGAGATAAAATTCCTACCGTAATAAGAACAGATGCGAACGCACATCACACAGTATGGGGCTCCTCCAACGTCAATACAAGAGGTATGGATTTGCTTATGTACGGTTAACTGTAACTGTAGTCTGTAACTAGTTACTTTTTTTTAATTTGTAACGGTGACTGTGACTAAGCTACTTTTTTTGCGAAGTAACTTGTAATTGTAACTAGTTCCTTCTTAAAAGCAACGTGCCCACCACTGTATAATTAATTACCTCGCAGGAAAAATAAAACCGCTCTAATTCTTAAAACTGGACGTTTCGACAACGTAGATTTAGCTGTCATCAATACACTGCCTTGCTTGGGCTGCACTGCTGATGATGAAAGCTGAATCTATTTGAGTCAAGTTAGTCGGCAGCGTAGCGTAGTGGTTTGGAGCGACGTTTTTACGACGGCCACAATCGCAAGGTTGATGGTTCAACTCCCAAGCAAGCTTCGCTATTGCGTCCTTGGATAAGATGTTTCACGATAATTATTATTTGTGCTTGTTGGAATCTAACAAGCAGCAAATTGAAAAGTCATAGGCAAAACTTAAGCGAAACACTTGGAAACAAAGGCGAAAAAAACAGCGAAGTTTTTACCAGATCACCATAAAAAATGCCGCATTATTGCAGTAGTCTTTGATTGAGGTTGTGAACGATGCAAAGAATATTATTACGTCATCTAAGAAACTTGAGATTAGCTCTATAGCAGCGTTTCCCTAACTGTGGTACGCGAAGAATATGCTGGTGGTACACCTTACATTCAAAAATTCATTCATTTTTTTATCATGATTGGTGAATGTAAAATGTGAAGTTATTTCCATTATACTTTTCATAAAAATAAAAATTTTGCGTAACAATTTTGATTTATCATCTTAGTTTTTGTACTGTTACGACACAATGCCCTTTGCATCCATGCGGCATATGGGTGCTTGATGTACGGTACACTTAACTTAGTTAGTTAGTGTCTTTTATTTCCGTACCGTCAACACAAGAATAATATGCATAAATAACATACAGTATAATTGGACAGCACGAGGAAAGGGAAGAAGCAACAAAACGATAAACGTTGTAACATGCAAGGGGAGAATAGAAAATCAAGAAAAGTAACATGAGAAGCATGGTTGCAGCACCCGACAATAGAGATTTATCAAATAAAGAAAAAGAACACACACACATACAGCACAGAAAAAAACACGACGGTCAGATAAAAAAGACAGCAAAGAGAGTCACAGATTCCACACTGCCATGCTATGGTGCAATGGTAGGAAAACATGACAGTGTGTGGCCTTTCAAGGTTAATCCAAGTCGTAACAGCGCTTATATAACTGAAAAGCTAACGAAGAACACAAGCAAGAATAAAACACGTAATACCCGCCTTAATTACCCCGAGTGCTGCCGACAATAGAGAACCCTAAAAGGCCCAACAGGCAAAGAAACCTACCAAAAAAATCCTGTCCAGCCAGACCACCGATTTAAAAACATTCCGTGCCATGAAGCAAGATGTTTGAGAACCAGTGTGCTAAGCCGTTTCCAGAAGTCTGTGATGTCTCAACATGGCAAGAACTTTACAGCAGGACCGACCGACAGAGCAGAAGTAATACTAAATATAGCAATGTTAAAGCAAGCTAAATTTGGCATCGGCCGGCTACCTCCAGGTCTTGCCATCTCACATAATTTTAAGCCTAAAAAATGAAATAAAAACGCATGTCCGATGTCCAAAGGCGTAAGATGGTGGTTGGAAACAGGATGCACAATGTAGAAGTCTGTCCGAAATTGCATGCACGTCAGTTGATCACCTGAAAGTGCAAAAAGACAAAACCAAGCAATGTCTGTTTGAAGCAAGAAGAAAAAATAATAATAAAAATAAAAATACTGTAATAATAATAACAATGGCAATATTATATCCAGAGACAGGTTGCTGGCTTAACACACCATTACAATATGTTACAAATAAAATGGAGAGGTGCAGAGATACAGCCAAGGACACTGGACAGTCTAATAGCCATTTATGAAGTACTGCTTCAATTTCTTTTTAAACGCACTGATTGTCCGGGATTTTCTAATGGCGATTGGAATTTCACTCCATACTTTCGGCCCGACATATCGTATGGATTGTTGGCTTACCGTACTACGGCAGAAAGCGGGAACTAACTGACTGATGCTACGAGTTTTAATTGAAGATGTTTTGGACCGAAACATATCGTCAAACGCAGATGGAAGAGCACCTTGATGATATTTATACATAATTACTGCTACATCGTGTTTGAATATATCTTTTATCGTTAATAAATTATGCCGTCTCATAAATGGTAAAATATCGTCTTCACTAGCTAGACCGAAGGACAAGCGAATGAATTTATCGCAGATATTTTGTAATTGACTAACTATAGCTAAATTGCCATGGAACCAATTAGTAATGCAGTATCTGATGTGGCTTAGCATTAACGAATGATAAATTACTAATAAAGCGTTTTTATTGAGGAAAGGCTTCACTCTAATTACGGCGCCCAATGTAGCTCTTAATTTGTTTTTTAAAGATAGCATGTGATCTTTCCACGACAAGTTTTCATTGATAACTGTTCCCAGGACTCGGATTGACGATACTCTTTCTGTTGGTTTGTTTCTAATCACCAAGTTTATGGCACATGGAGGAGGTTTTGAGTTTGCAGTCCTAAAGTACACACACTTGGTTTTACTAGCGTTGAGTGAGAGCTTATTTGCGATTAACCAGTTATCAACATTATCTAATTCTTGTTTGGCTTTTTCAAAGATTGATTTAGCATTATTACCACTTATCAGAATGCTCGTATCGTCAGCAAAGGATAAACTGGTTCCATTTTTTAAACAGTTGGGGAAATCATTTACATATACGATGAACAATAGGGGGCCAAGAATAGAACCCTGAGGAACGGAAAAGTTAATTGCATTGATATTGTTAGAAGCGTGGTCGTTAAAACATACTTGTTGGGTGCGTCCAGTTAAGTAACTTTCAAACCAGTCCAAAGCTGTACCTCTGACGCCATAGTGCCTGAGTTTATGCAATAGAATTTTATGGTCAATCGTATTAAATGCTTTTGAAAGGTCTAGAAAGATGCCCAGAGTCGTAAGTTTTTTCTCAAATGCTGCTGTAACCCTGTCAATAAGCAAGCAATTATCGTGGGATGTAGAATGACCCTTCCTGAAGCCAAATTGGGAATTTGAAAATATATTGAAGCGACTGAAGAAGGAATACAAACGTTTATAAACTATTTTTTCTAAAATCTTCGAAAAACCAGGGAGCAAGCTGATAGGCCTGTAGTTGGTCAGGATTTTCGAGTCACCCCTTTTGTAGACAGGTATTAATTTCGCATGCTTAAAGGAGGAGACAAATTTACCTTGACAAAGGGATAGGTTAAAGATATAGCTTAGGACGTTAATGATACAATCGGGTAGATATTTTAAGGCGGCAGAAGGCATTTCATCCCAACCTGCGCTAAACTTTGGGGATGTTTCATTAATATGTTGCTTGACTTCAAAAGGTGATGTAGGGTATAAGAAAGTTGAAGAAGGGTTGGCCGAGGTTAGGTATTCTTTGAAATGTTGATAAGATTTTGGGAGTTGGTTTACCAGGTCAACAGCAATGTTTGAGAAGTGGTCATTAAATCCATTAGCTATGAATGTTGGATCACAAGTCATTTTACCGTTAATGCAAAAAGCTGATGCGGCACTGCCTGATCTACCCCTTCCAAGAAGATTATTAATGCATTGCCAGGTTTTCTTCACGTTATTATGCGAATTCGTAAATTTTTGTAAGTAAAATTTTTTCTTTTTTACGCTTATCAGATGAAAATATTGGTTTCTAATTTTTTGATACCGAGTTTTAGAAGCTTGGTCATGTCTCGAAAGAAACTTCTTGTATAGTCTATCTTTTTTTAACATGAGACGTCTTAATTCTAGATCATACCACTCACAGCGTTTTTTACTTTTAGCAGGTTTTGTTAAAAGAAAGTTTTTGTCAAATTCATCAAATAATAAATCGTATAGCATTTTAAAGCAACTATCAGGATCAGTACGGTCAAAAATATCGCCAACATCAGCGGTTTCTAGTGAGGACTTAAATTTTTGAATGTTGCATAGGGCAAAAGATCTAGTTTTAGGTACACTACAAATTTTTAATTTATCAAACTTACACACTTGTAAGACTGGTAAATGATCGGCAACACAATGCACAATAATGCCCCTCGTAATATTAGTAACCATAATATTACTCCAGATATGATCAGTGGTAGAACTATGGGAGTCAGTAATTCTGGTAGGTTTATTAATGAGAGGGTAGAAGTTGTTGTTAAACATAGCATCAGTGAACATTTCAGTATTTTTGTCCAAGAGGTTTAACAAGTTGAAATTAAACTCTCCCATTATAAAACATTTGTTTTTGGTTTTCTTATTTCAGTTAGTACCATATTCAGGTTTTGGAAAAAGCAGGTCAGTCTCAGACTATCACTCCGAGGCGGTCTATATGCCACAAATCAGCCTTCTGCCTTCAAATTGAATAGTGACAAACAGAGATTCAAAGGATTTTTCATGCATGAGCGATAGTTCAGGACAGGGGGCAAAAATCAAGTTCTGTTTTATGTACATTCCAACACCACCACCTCTGCTGACAACTCTGGGGTTACACATACCCATTTAAATTTTTATGTTGGCCAATTGTGTGAGGTTTTCCCACGTTTCATTAACTGCAATTAAATGTGGTTGAAAGTCAAGGCCAGAGATTAAACTTTCAAATTTGCTGAAATTGTGGGGATTTATCAATGACCTTACATTAACGCATATTGTTGAGAAGCTGTCTTCATTACTGTACATGCTATGCAGTAATGCATTAGCTTGTTGAACAGAGAAATAGGTATCTATCCGGTTATTTTGTACTATATTATCATCAATCTCATTATCAGAGTCAAAACAATTTGTAGCATCTTATCAGTATATTGTTAAGTTCATCAGCAGATGGCAAAGGTACTTTCAGCACAGGGTTTGAAAATAGGTCAGTAAATTCTGTAGCAGTAAGTGAAAAGAAGGGCAAGGTCTCAGCAGCACATGAGATACTAAGTCAATTATTATAAAGATAATTTAAGTTTGCATTTATATTGGGAGTTTTTTTCAAGAGATTGATACATTTTAGGTGATAACTGACTCTGCATACACAACATGAATCATGCTTTTGTCTTTTTGAGATGAAGTTATCGCAAAAATTACAGTCAATTGGATATTTGCGCACTTTGGACATAAATACATACACAATTTACACAAAATATAACAAAAATAATGTAACAAGGCACAAGTATACAATAAGAAAAAATTCAGATAAGTTGCTGGTGCTTGGCTTTCTCAAGAAAAAAAAGCTGGTGTTTGGGCAGGGCCAGAGGGTATTAGTTTAGGGAATTATAGAGTTAGATTTCAAATTTCGGAGAAATATAAAAAGAGTATTGTATCATGGTTTTAGCACTGGGTACCGGTACAAAATGAGATAGTATACTTGGGCCAACACCAACAGCAATGGGAGTTTAAGGCTTCGAAATTTTTTCTATATCATAAAAATCATTAATTACTTGCCTGCGGTTATTGTGATAGCAGTATACTATACCATTATTAGTCCAGACGTTGCGGAAGCCAAATTCATCTTTTGCATTTTTTACCAATCGAAGTCGTCGTCTAGTGAGGGATTCAGTGATGGAAATCTTCTCTGGGTTGTTGTCATCTTTGAGTTTTTTCTTGTTGCAGTAAACCAGGTCACGAATTGATCTCCGAACAAACTTGACGATGATAGGAGGTGGTTGATTGTTTCTGCAAGGAAGAACATGGCAGGTGTCAATATCCAAGGGTTTAATTTTATGGTCCAGTTATAGTCTAGTATTTAATTTATTAATAACAAAATCCTGAAAGCCAAAGTAATTCCGGTCTGTTGGGACATTGTGGGATCCATGTAGTATGAGGCAGTTGCGGCGGCCATACTGCTCCAGGTCATCCAATTCTCGTTCTGTCTGTTGCAGGCCCTTGGCTAGCTCCTCTGCGATGCCCTCTAGCCTGCGGGTGGAATCATCGACAGCTCTCATCTGTTGGCCTGGAGCATCACCTGCAACAAAAGATAGTTCGGGAGGGGCACTGGCAGTTTGGGATTGCAAATATTGCTGGGAGTACCTCTCTTGAGTATCCTTGATGTTCTTCAACTCGTCCATGATGCTCTCCAGAGAATACTTACCACTGCTAACACCAGCCATTAAGGATCAGTTAATTTCAGTCTAAACTCAATGAATTAAAGCGTCAAAAATATTTTTAAAGATTAGACTAGCTTAGTTGACTTAATTAACCAGTTAATAAAGTAAGTTCAATAGCCTGTAAATTTCACAAGGTTAAGCGAAAATACAATCAAATAATTTAGAAGTGTACTCACAATACCTTCAGCAGATACCACTTACTTGTCAGTTGTACCAATTGGAACCAGTTGAATGTCTTACAGCAATGTGTACAGTACTATTAGCCACAGCCTATTTTACCAGCAAGCAATAAACAATCAAGCACTTATTCAAATAGAATGAAATTCAGTGTTGTTTGAATAGACTTATTCAAATAGACTTAAAATTCAGTGTTGTATGGATAAATGGTGGGGACGATCTTCTTCATTAGCTGCGAGCACCAGTTCAGGTGAACAGGAAATTTGCAAAAAAACGTAAGTCACCGCCCATTCGAAACCGAATTTACTGTTTACAACACGTCACGCAGCATGGTAAAGTCTGTCATGGTCGAATTCCCTTGGTGCACGGATCACCTCATGTTATCATTTATATTCGTGGAGTAGCCTAAAATTAAACAATTTTTTTCCTGATGACTTTTTCACGCATGAAAAGAATTTTTTTCTGATCTTGTGATGGTAGATTGAAAAATAAATCTAAAACATCAACCCGGTCCAGTTTCTAGCTTCGCTGCGAAAGTGACTTCCCAAAAATTTCTACTCGAGCCACAAAGTTTCTTTTGCCTTTCCGGACGTCTTATTTGTGTGAATGTGGTTTCTCAACAGTGCTTGCCATCAAATCTAAATGCAGAAGCCGTTACGAACTGGAACCAAATCTTCGTCTCAATCTGGCAAAAACTCACAGTAACATTGACGAGTTCGTTGCGCAGAAGCAAGGGCATCCATTTCATGGAATAGTGATTACGAAATGGAAATGCATAATTTATTAAATTGCCTTTTTCTGTCATTAAACAAACACGTCACAAATACATTGTGCGAGTGTTATTGTCGTTGAGGGGAGGATTTTTACGTAAGCTTTAATTTTTATGCTGAAATGATACGGTAAGTTTTTGAAATTGTTTCAGTGGTAGCTTCATAAAAACTTTTGGGAAACCCTGCTCTATAGTGTTTTATAAAGTTGGCATGGGCCGCTAAGGGACCCGCTAACGAGCCGTGAACCGTTTTTTTTTTGGTGTTTTTTTTTATGTAATTTTTTCTTTTCTTTTGCGCGTATTATCTATTTTGTGATACTTTCGATAAACCAACTAACTGTACATTGGCTTTGGCTATGTAACTAAATGGCGTTGGTATTGAATCTTTAGTGTAGTAAGGGTGGCAACAACCCGATGAGCAATGCTCCCTTTGTTGTTTCCTCGTACACTCTAGCCTCAGACCATGATGTTTTACTAAATTTTAATTGCTTACATGTGTTATGTTTCAACTATTAGTTGTTAACTGTTATGGTATGAGCGTGTGCAAAATAAATCTGTTCTGTTCTGTTTTGGTGGTCCGCGGACGGCCCAGTTCTATCTTTGTTTCTAATTGGGCCGCTAACCAGCCGCTACCAACTTTTGAAAGCCCTTTTAACTTTCAGCTTTCTTTTAAATATGGCTAAAGGTTCATAAAAGAATGGGCTTTGGGAGGTCCGGGCTTTATTTTTGGGATGAGTTACTGGGTCAGTTACCGCTGCTGGGCAGGATGTTCCGGGCCATGGGCGGTCCGGGCTGCAAAAAAAGTCAGCTTGTGCCATCTCTAGTGTTTTATTAGAAGTCTCAGCTTTGTACAAATTGTTTAAGCCGCCAAAAACCCCTTTAAAAAACTTGTATAAAGTAGTAGGCCTGTCTCTGCTAAAAGCAGCATGTTTTAAAGCGACTAGAGATTGGCGGTGACTAAGGGTGGAAACCCAAACCTAAACCTAAACCTGAAAACCCGGTTTTAAAGGAAATTTTGGAAACCCATACTGAAACTGACACCTACTTATCCAAATTTTTGAAAACCTAAACTTAAACCAAAACCGTTTTCTCTTGAAACGTCAAAACCGAAACTGAAATTAAAATCTGTTCAAAATTTTCTAAGGTTTTGGGTTTCAAAAATTGTCATCATCAACATTACCAGTACAGTTCTCATGCTGAGCGTCAAATAGAGAGCAGTGAATACTAATTTAGTTTCACCGGACTCGGAATTATACCCACATCGACAACTTCTGAAGCAATTGCTCTCCTCGCTCGGCCATCTGAGCTGCTACTTATCATCGTAATAAAACAAAAACGCCAAAAAGTAGAGCATTTGAATAATTCCTATTCAAAATAAAATAGCTTTCTTGGATGAAACTTAAACCAAAATTGAAACCCAGAAACCGAAGCTATGCGTAAGCAAAACTGAAACCAAAACTGGAACCTATTTTTCGACAGCCGTGAAACCAAACCAAAACGTATGTGCCTCCGCCAGTCTGTCCTACCATTCCAGAGCAGTGTCACATACCGGTAGCCTAAAAAGCCTACCTGCCAATCTGTTATTGGTGATAGCCTACGCATACAGTTTTTTTCACTGGTACATAGCACCAGTAGTAGCCCATACGCAGTGATGGGCACGATAAACCATTCTGTACTAAAACGATAATCGATAACTTCAAAAAAGCCCTGGGCGATACCGATAAATCTCAATTTCTTAAAGCGATATCGATAATCGATAAATTATCGCCGATAAATGTTGCGGTAAATTTTCGATGTGTTTGACGAAGTTTTTTGTTTGTAAGTCGAATTGCAAAAATGTTTTTTCTAGATTTTTCAAGCAGAGAGCAGTTCACGGACTCTGTCGTGGAATTAAACCAAACAAAGAAATAATTTTTAAAAATTACAACAAGTCTTAATGGACACCGTGTTTTTTCCATAGCGCCAACTCACTAACTTTGAAGTTTAAACACTGCGTGCATGAAAAATCGTTTATTGCGATAATTTATCGGCGATAACAAAATATATAACAAAAGCGATAACGGTAATCGATAAATCCAAACTATTTTGAGCGATAACAATAATCGATAAATAGTTATCGCCGATAAGTTATCGTGATAAATGCTCATCTCTGCCCATAGGCCATATGAGCTGGTCAACTGGTGCAACTCCATGGCTGTGCAGTGTCTCGTCGTCGTATGGTTGGGCATCCTCTTCCGACGGTTTAGATGTTGACGGCGTTGATTTTAAGCCAGCGTCGGGTATCATCATCCAGAACCAACAGACCTTGTATTCCTTTTGGTGCACGATGTAGGGGGCATGCAGAAATGATGTGGTCTGCAGTTTGCTCAGAGGCACCACACTCACAATTCGGTGAAGGAGCAGCACCCCATTTGTACATGGATGAATGGAATCGCCCTACGCCAGTCCGCAGACGATTCAGTTTTACCCAAGATGTTCTGAGCGAACCCATTCCAAGAGGCTTAGGACTGGCCCTGGGAATAAAAGCATGCAGCATTGATGCACTTTTCAAGTACTCCATGTTCCATACATAATCCATCCATTGCGCTGCACGAATGTCTGATTCGGTCAGACTATCCAGTAGTTTCTGTGCAGCGGGTACAAACGGGCGTCTTGATTTGAGCCGTCCCTGGCATTTTGTTTCCCGACCAGCTGCTCATGTAGAATATGATCAGGGTTAAGGGTGGCGTGGTTAGCCAGGGAGAGTGTCGCTCCTCGACGGCGAAGCTCAGCTGGCTGGATACCTGCGAGGATTGGCAAGTAGTCCGTTGGAGTGGGTCGCAGACATCCAGTGACAATGCGCAAGGCGTCATTTAAAACACTGTCGATTAGCCGAGTGTGAGCACTACGACACCAAACAGGTGCGTAGTACTCAGCTGTGGAGTAAACCAGGGACAAGGCGGCTGTTCGCAATGTTTTGGCTCTTGCACCCCATCCCGAGCCTGCAAGTCGCCTCAACAGTGTGACGCGAGTGAAAAGTTTCTTGCGCAATGCCTCTAGGTGGTGACGAAAAGTGAGCGACCTGTCCAGCTTTACACCAAGGTAGGTTGGAGTTGGACGGTATGGCAATAGTTTGCCGTTGTTGAAGATTTTGAGCTCACGTTTCGCCTCTCGGTTGTTTAAATGAAAGGCCGTCGTCACCGTCTTAGTGTGGCTGAGCTTCAGCCTCCAAATCCGGAGATACGCTGAAAGTGTTGTCATGTCTTGGCTTAGAGTGCCCTCCAAAGTCTTCCAGTCTTTTGAGGTATGCATCAATGCCAGGTCGTCGGCATACACATACTTCTGGGAAATTGTGGAAGGCAGATCGTACGTGTAGATGTTAAAAAGGAGGGGAGCCAAGACCGATCCCTGTGGGAAACCATTTCGCAAACGTCGTAACCTGCTTCGCTTGCTGGCACCGATAGAAAGGGTGAAACTTCTATTCCGCATAAGTTCCATAATCATTTGGATCATGTGTTTATCAGGAAGGAGTCTCAGCAGCTTACAGGTGAGGCCACGATGCCAGCCAGTGTCATAAGCAGCTGTCAGATCGACAAAAATAGCACCGGCCGTCTTCTTGGAGTCAAATGAGTCCTCGATGTGTTGGGTAAGTAGAACAGTTTGGTCTACTGTGGACCTCCCCTGTCGGAACCCAGCTTGCTCCCGAGGAAGAAGCGGGTCGACAATGGGCTCGATGCGGGTGTAAATGAGCCTCTCGAGGATCTTGTAGGGGACACAGAGCAAAGAGATGGGGCGATAGCTCTTGGGGTCCTCTACAGGTTTCATTGGTTTGGGTATTGCGACAACCAACGCTCTTCTCCAGATTTTTGGAATTTTGAGGTGGTGCAAACAGGATGAAAGAAAGCCACACAGCCAGGATTTCAGGGCAGTTCCAGCATGGAGCAAAAGCTCAGAGCAGATAGAGTCTGGGCCTGGAGCTTTTCCTGGTTTTAAGATGTTTGAGAGCGGCTGCGAATTCTGAGGGAGTAAAGCTTCCACAGACATTCGCTGCACTTGTTGTAGAGGTCCTCCAAAGATCAGACACTTCTTGAGACACAAGCCGGGATGACTTGCGATCAATATCCTCGTATTTGCCGTTATTGACCAGTACTGATGCGATGGCATTGGCTGAAACTGCACAATGCCGAGGGGAGCGTCTTGATCTACCAGTTAAGTTGTTTAATATGCTCCATGCTTTACGATTGGAGTGAGAAAAGTCGATGGTTTGGACTGCCTCAGACCATCGGTCCCTGCGTTTTCTGTCAAGCCTGGACAGCAGGGCAGAAGCAGCCCTGCTAGAGTCTGATCCCTCAGGCGATTGCAGGAACATCTGATAGAGGTTCTCACACTCAGCACCCCAACACGGAATGTGGTCGTTTCGTCGACCACGTGGGATATACTTTTTGGTTGCTGTGCTGATGGCATTACAGAAGTCCTGGTATGCCCGGTCCACATCAGATGTATCAAGTGGCAACAAGCTCTTAGCGAGTTGGTTGGTCAGGGCATTGTAATGGCTCCATTTGGCCTTGCGGAAGTTCCATCGCGTAACAGGCATACTCGGAACTGACAGAGTGAGCCTTCGTAGAACAATGAGCGAAGGTCGATGTTGTAACCTAGGAAACTTCTCTAAAATATGCCTGTCAGGTAAGAGACTATCAGGACGAACACTAACAAACGTCAGGTCCGGGTTGGTGCCAGTGTTCCAGCGGCCTGAGTGGAAAGTGGCCATGTCCTTTGGGTCATGGAGAGGGACAAGACCATTAAGGCTTGCCCAAGCAACAAGTCACTCTCCATCAGCGCTGTTGCTGCTGTAGCCCCAATTCACATGAGGGCAGTTGAAATGACCCGAGTACAGGACAGGGTGTGGAAACACTGGTACGTCGGTAGTCTGCAATGGTGTAGGTGGAGGTTTGTAAACGTCGACAATTTTATAGCCATCAACGTCTATGCATAACCACTCAGTCTCTGATGTAAATAGGGACTGATCTACTAGGATCCATTTTAGTCGCTCATGGACAAATGTAGCAAGGCCGTGTATCTTGTTTAAACAGGACCCAGCTAGTGCAAAGCCTGGAATCACAAGCTTGTCGGTAAAAGCACAGTGGGTCTCCTGTAGTAGGATGACGAGTGCCTCAAACTGTACAGCGAGATGGTGAAGGACATTCATCTTGCTTGAGGCCTTCAGTGTTCAGCTGCAGGATTGCTGGCCTTCGGAACTTGTTGACGATGTGCCCTGAAGCAGAGCAAACATCGCCCCGTCCTGAAAAGGACGTTTGCCGGTTAGTAGACCTTGGCTGAGCATCGGGAAGAGTGGCTACCCTTCCGGGTCGGCAGATTTGGTTTCGGTCTGTCATTGTAACTTTACGAGAGAAAAGCTTTGTACAGACTTAATCACAGCCCGGGCTACATGGTGCAGTGTCTGAGTCAGTCGAGTGGGCTACAATGGTTGCCAACTTGCCAGTGAAATCATCGCATACATGGTTACCGGTATGGGTTAAAATATGGGTTAGGGGGTACCGGTGGGTTAGGCCCTAACCTTAACCATAAAGATAAACCTAACCCTAACTTTGACCCTATAATTTTCATGGGCTTATTCTGTTATCTATTGTACCCACTGGCAGTGTTCTCTAGTCTAGCCCAAACAAAATGTTTACAATACTAGTACCGGTAATTTGCCCAAACGTCTTTACTAGCCTATTTCACAACTTTTGCCCAAAATTTTGCTTTGAAACTGGTTTATACAAAAAAAAATGAATGATCAATTGTTGGCACACAGAAGTTTTCAGGTAGCCTACATTTCATATGATTTGCCCAATATTTATTCTGTTTTTCTATCTTTATGATATTTTCCCAAAACCTGCTCAAATTTCTCATTTTTGCACCTTGCAGGGAACATTGTTTACCATGTGATCTACTGGTACCATAATGTTTCTTCACTGTTTATGTGCTGGTGTGTGCGCCCTCCACTTCACAATTTTACGTATTTGTGATTAACAGATCAGGCAATAAGCATGTCATTTAATGAGATTTTAATTGAGCAAGTTAAGCAACATCCCTGCTTGTATAATGTATCACAAAAATAAAAGATTTCAAGAGTAGAAACATTAAAGACCAAGCTTGGATTGTTATTGGCAATGAATTCAAAGAGAGCGGTAAGTTTGTGAGCAAAAAAAAAATTTTATGTCTAATATACCAATAAACTCTGTACTGATGCAGTAGAATACTTGTACCTGACTGCAGTGATTAGGAAGTTAGGCCAATTCATTCGCTGAGCCCTGCACATACAAGCTAATTCAAATAAAAATTTGGCTTACCATTATAGTAATTTCTGAATCGTGCAAGTCTGGGGCTCTGGGTCTACCATTTATGAATTCATTGTAGTAATTTATGAATTCATTGGATATGTAATAGAAGTGCATACCGTAATTGTATTAAGTACAGTACCTACATTTAATTGCATGAAAGGGCAAATACAGATATCTGCTGTTAGTTTTTGTTGTTGCAGATTTTAGTTTCTCCAGACATCTTCCAATCGATGAGCATTTAAAATTTCTTGGTTTTCCAGCTTCCATTTCCAACTATTCTACGTTTTGTCAAACATGTCTTTAATCTGTATCAGTTTTGCTGTGGATTAAGCTGACTAGATCACCAGAACAATTCAAAGAATTTACTGATGAAAGTTGATTATTATTTTTCTAACCACTGCTGGTACCTTATTTAAACGTCAAATTAAATTTTTTTTGGTCATTACTGATTACGTGGCGTAGGCCTATTGTTTTTTTAGTTGTGTACATTTTTTTAATTCCTGCACGTTTCAACGTCACCTGTTTTCCTGCCACTGTCTTTGTTTTTGCTTGGTGTTTTTCTGGTCGTTAAATAAAATAAACTACTACCGGTCCTACTGCTACCACCACTATAAGCAAGTCAGCCTGCGCAACGTTTGAAATTGGTGTGAACGCTTACGTAAGCGTATTACGTTTGACGTTAAACGGCACGGAAACGTAGACGGCTATGAAACGTTGACGGTAACGGCTTCGATATGAAGCCCGCTTTAGTAACTTAAGATTTCCGTCTTTGCAACATTTTCCGTATTTTGGTAACTTTATGGATTAAGATTTCTAAAAATACGAAAAATGTTCCAATCAGTGTTGTAGTGACTCGAGTCCCCTGTACAAAGGACTCGACTTGAGTTCTCAATGAGAATTATGGACTCGGACTCGAGTCATCCACCCAGACTCCGACTCAAGTCCAAGTTGGTTGAAAGGCAAAATCCGTTCTGATTTTTACTTTTCCGTGAACGGATTTTCGGTAATCCAATCAATATGTTAATATCTTTCGCGCGTTGAGTCCAAAAACAAATGCGAATTAGATGGTTGGATACAAAGTCCGTATAACCATAATTAACGCAGGCTTTTTACTACTAGATTGCCATATTTCATGGAAAATGTTACTACAAAAAGTTTTGGTGTCGGGCTCGACAGGACTTTTATTGGTAGTTTTGGACTCGACTCAAGTTTGGTGGATTCGGACTCGACTCAAGTTTGGTGGACTCGGACTCGACTCGAGTTTGGTGGACTCGCACTCGGCTCGAGCATTTTCAAATGGACTCGAACTCGACTCGAGTCACAGTCCCAAATGATTCAAAGGGTATACTCGTTCCAACACTATTACAAAGTCGTAAATCCTAAAGTTACTAAATTGCAAAAATGTTAGGCTTACAAAGACGGAAATCCTAAAGTAAATAAAATACGGAAATGTTACAAAGACGGAAATTCTAAAGTTACTAAAATGTGGAAAATGTTAGGCCTACAAAGACGAAAATCCTACAGCTACTGAAATACAGAAAAGGTTACAAAGATGGAAATCTTAAAGTTACGAAAATACCGGTACGGAAAACGTTACAAAGACGGAAAACTGAAAGTTACCAAAATACGAAACATGGAATCCCGCTAAGTGTCTTCCCAACGGCGCAACAAATAAACTTGCCGGCTTGTTCTCACTGCCGTCCCTTTAATGCTGAGTATCAAGCAGGAAAGCTGTGAATGCCAATTTTAAAGTCATTGCTTCGACCCGACTCGAAATCAAACCCAAATCTACTGCTCCCGCAAGTCGGAAGCTCTCACCACTCGGCCATGTGAGCTGTATAAGTCTTGAGCTGTTAAGTCTTCATTATGCGTCTTTTCCTATTTTCGTATTATTCCGCAATTATTCCGGCTTTCCATCAGTTCCGTCATTTTCGTATTTCAGCTAAATACCCTTTTAACATTTCTCTGCTTCAGCGAGATTTTTTCCAGGGAGTCGAACCGAACCCGAACCTGAACCGCGAACCGGTAAAAAACCGCTTTTTTTCGATGAACCCGAACCGAACCTGAACCGTTTAAATTTGAGATCATTGAACCTGAACCGAACCCGAACCTTTAATATTTCAAATCTGTGAATCTGAACCGAACCCGAACCTTTAAAATTTTATGCAAGTGAACCCGAACCAAACCCGAGCCTATAATATTTTGTGGACGTAAACCTGAACAGAAATCGTTTAGTAACAATGTTTGAACCTGAGCTGATTCTTAAAAAATATTAATAAATATCTCTAGACATGTGCTGCGATGCGTAACATTTTTTCTGCTTACTTAGAGTTTTTTCTCGTTCTTCCGGTAACTAATCTCAACTAAATCGAGTCAAGTTTTTTATTTGTAGACGTTTTGTTGATACTGACGTCCAACATCATCAGAACGATAAAGCACTGACCTATTCCAACCTTTGCTACAATCTTTCTGCTTTTCAAAATTTAATGAATTTTTACATTTTTATTTAACCTTAATTGATTCGGGCATGCAATTTATATTTCGTTATTTTAATGATATAAGACCCTAATTTAGCTTTTGGCCAAATTAAAGATTTTGAAGTGAACCCGAACCTGAACCGCGACTCGGTAAAAATCGCTTTTGTTCGGTGAACCCGAACCGAACCTGAACCCTTAAAATTTGGATTTAGTGAACCTGAACCGAACCTGATCCTTGAAAATTTGATTTCGATGAACCTGAACCGAACCTGAACCCAAATTTTTGAAAAGTCTTGAACCTGAACCGGAACTGAACCGTTAAAAATTAAATTTCTTGAACCTGAACCCAAACCGGAGCGATATCTTAAGTCAGTTGTCAGTAGTTGTCACGCGGAGTAGACGCTATTTTTTCTCTCTGAAAAAAAAAACTTCAAGTCAATATGCCAACCAGATCATCACAGAATGAAGAAGAATTAATCGAGAAATGTTTGGCAATGCTAAAACCTAAAATTAAAAGCGTAGTTGTAAAGGAATTAGAGATCAATCGAAACGCACAAGCAGAAGAAATTATGGTTCTAAAAACTGAACTAGCGCAAATCAAAGAAAGTCTGCAATTTATTTCTATGCAATTTGAAGAACTGAAAGCCGAAAATGCTAAATTGATCAAATGCAATAAAAACCTGGAGAAAGACAATCAAAAATTAAGAGATGAAGTGGAAATGCTGCATGATGTGCAGACCGATCAATTTGAGCATTTGGATAACCTTGAGCAATATGGCAGAAGGGAGAACTTGGAATTTGAAGGAGTTCCACAAGTTCAAAATGAAGATACAACTGAAGTTGTAATTAAAATAGCTGAAAAATTAAATATTAATTTAAATGAAAACGACATTTCCATAGCGCATCGTCTACCCACGAAAAGACCTGGCAAAAGCAATAACAGCAGTACCAATCTACCAACGTCTGCAATCATTGCACGATTTGCGAACCGAAGAATTCGTAATTTAATCTACAGCAAGCGATCCGCAGCGAGGAAAATCCCGACCACCGAGTTTCCAGTGCCAGGCATAACGCGTTTGTTTATAAACGAAAATCTTACCTCGTACCGCAAAAAACTGCTCTGGCAGACCAAGCAAAAAATGAAAGAAAACAATTACAAATACATCTGGACGAAAAATGGAAGAATCTTTATTCGAAAAGGCGATGATTCCAACCCAATCGAAATTCGCCGTGAACGAGATACTTGGTCACTGTAACTGTCTATATGTGAAGCCTACGGTTAAAATTCTGCAATGTTCGATTCTAAATTTAACACAGAAACAACGATTTACAAGAATTTCGACTATAAATCTGATGACGCAAGCAATGACAAAAATCAGTGTGCAACTGAGGTAAATGACTACGACGAGCTTTTTCTAAAGAGTGAGTACTATGATACTGAGTCCATTAACAAGAAGTTTAACACTTCTAATCCCCAGAAAAAACTTTTATTTATGCATTTTAACATGAGAAGTTTGTCAAAAAACGTTGACAAGCTTCATGAGTTTCTCACTGATTTAAAAACCCGTCCTGCGGTTATTGCTATTTCAGAAACTAAACTGAAAGAAAGCAAAATTGCTAACAATATAAATCTGCAAGGGTACAATTTCATACATTACGATAGTAAAACATCTGCTGGTGGTGTGGGACTGTATATTAATAAGTTATTGGTTTACAGTAGCAGAAACGATTTGCGTCTGAACCTTGATCGAGTCGAAGACTTATGGATTGAAATTACTGTAAATAATAAGCCCTACGTTGTGGGAGTAATATATAGCCATCCGGCATGCTCGATGGCCGAACTTGACACCTTTAGCAAATCAGTTTATGACACCCTTCATAACCTAAATCTTAAAAAAACTAATTTCTGCATTTTAGGTGATTTTAACATTGATCTATCAAGAATTCGTGAATATAACAATACTAGAAAATACGCAGATAATTTACTTAGTTGCTCAGTGAAATGTGTTATTGATCAACCGACTCGTGTCACTGCTCACTCAAAAACGTTATTGGATCATATCTATGTTAACAGTCGTCAACAAAATGTGAGTGGGGGAATAGCTGTTTCTGATATTTCCGATCATTTTCCTACCTTTGCGGTAATTAAAATTAAAGCAGGTCAAAAAAAAACAAACTGATCAAATTTTCACACGCGATCTGAAAAACTTCAATGTAGAAGCGTTTCTCCAAGAGTTGAGCTCTAATTTTACAGATCTACAAATAACCGATACTGCTTCTATGCATCAACAATTTGATAAATTTGTCAACGACTTTACCGAGATTGTTAACACGCACGCGCCGTTAAAACGAGCAACCAGACGAGAAAAAAGGCTGATATCGAAACCATGGCTGACCAAAGGTTTGTTAAAGTCTATCAAATCAAAAAACAAAATTTTTAGTCGCTTGCATAATACGTACGACCGACATCTGGAAGCTGAATTCAAAACATACCGCAATACTTTGAATCGCGCCATTAAATGCGCCAAGCAAAATTATTACAAAAATTATATAGAACTGAATAAAAATTCTTTTGATAAAATCTGGAAAATAATTGACGAAATGGTAAACGTTAAGAATAAATGTAAGAAAACCCCTACTAAGCTAGTAATAACTGAAGAAATTATCCTAACTGAACCTAAACCTATCTCAAATGCAATGAACGATTTTTTTGTAAGTATTGGTAGGAAAATGACTGACGCTATTCCTGATGTACACTCTTCTGTTCTCACACCACCACCAGTTATCAGCATGAAAAACTCGATATTTCTGCAGCCAACCACTTCTGATGAAGTAGAAACAGTTATCAATGCACTTAAGAATAATAAGGCTATTAGAATCATGGATGTAGAGACCAAATTTATAAAGTTAAGTAAAAATATTTTGTCGCCTGTATTAAGTGATTTATTTAACGTGTGCATTGCACAATGTTGATTTAGGACTGCATACCTGTTGCATATTCTTAGATTTTTCAAAAGCGTTCGATACTGTTAATCACCTAATCTTGCTA